>JBBPBX010013616.1:0-52109 GCA_038048925.1 Garcialebias charrua
AGGAATCTGTTCCAGTTTGTTTAAAATCAGAAACTGCCCATCATTTCTTGTTGAGTGTATTTGACCTGGTATTTATTCTGGTATTTATTCTGCAGCCAATCATTTTCATTAAAAGACATCAAATCACCCACAGTTCTCATATTGTATTCAGTTTCAAATGTTTTTAGTTTATTCATTCATTCATTCATTCAACCTTTATTTCTACAGGCTTGCCTCGTTGAGCCACGGGGACTCATTTACAAGAGGGACCTGTCTCACTCACACCCAGAGTCAATTTAGAGTTAACAATCAGCCTAAAATTTATAATTATAGCTTTTATTCTTATCAATCTCCTCCTGGAGGAGGAACCACAGCAACATGCATGTTTTTAAGTTTTGTACTTGTCAATAAAAAACTAAACTGGTAAGTTGCCAAAAAAACAATCACATCTAGTGTTTTTATTTGCAGTAGAACTTCTCATTAGACATTAAACAACGTATCTTATTGAAATAAAGAAGGTGAAACACAGCAACACCAAATGCACTTCAAACGCAGATTTATTTATAGAAATTATATTTTCACTCATTTGTTGCTGTGGTACATAACTGCACACAAACTTCTGGACCAACTGGAGCGTCATCCATCTCCTGGACCAACTGGAGCTTCATCCATCTCCTGGACCAACTGGAGCGTCATCCATCTCCTGGACCAACTGGAGCTTCATCCATCCCTGGACCAACTGGAGCTTCATCCATCCCTGGACCAACTGGAGTGTCATCCATCCCTGGACCAACTGGAGCTTCATCCATCCATCCCTGGACCAACTGGAGCATCATCCATCCATCCCTGGAACTCACCTTATGCAGAAATATAACAGAAAGGAGGAAAAGAAAAGTACAGTATACAAACATTAGGGTTCATTTATGAACACACACAAACACACCTAGATTATATATAAAAGAAACCCACGCACACACACACACCTATATTATATATATATATATATAAATAAACACAACAGACACCTATATTATATATACAGTATAAATAAATATACACAGACAGCATACATACAGTATATAGGTGCGTGTGTTTATTTGCCAGTTATGCACGAAAATAGTATCATTTAATCACTGACTACATAAAATCATTAAACTAAAAGCTGTCTCTTAAATCATACCTGGTGTTCTCGTTCCTCTGGAGGATACAGAGTCTTTTTTCAGGTGGTTTCTCGTAGCCCAGCCACAAAGAAGGATGCAGGTTTTTGTTTTCGGAGCATGTTCAACACACACTAGTTGCAGCCACAAATTCAGCTTCGTCTGATTATTCTTACAGCCACGAACAGCACAACAGGTACCAGAGCTCCACAAGACATCTTCATGACAATTTTAGCTCAAAATAACAGAAAACAGAACTTTAACAGAACTTCTACGATGCGCACAGATAAACAAGTAAACAACGAGGAGCCAATGCAGAAATTCTACTTCCGGGGTCAAAACGGAAGTAAGTCCCATAATCGCAAATACAGTGCCACCTTCAGGAATATTGTGGATAGAGAAGTCAAAGAAAGAGACAAACAAGATCAAATTAAAACAAAAACAAACAAGCAAAAAAACAACAAAATCAAACAATAACCACTGTGACATTTACCTTCACCAGTGCAGAGACCGAGCTGTGCTTTAAATTTCATTTACAAATACCAATTAATTCACCTCCAGTGTAACAAGCATTAAACCAGGACTACTCAACTAAACCACCCACAGGCCACAATCATCAAAAAGCCAAGCGCTCATGAGTTATTTATGAGTACTTCTTATCAATAAATATATTTTTTATGAATAAAACTATTATACTGTATTTTTTCTTTATTTTTTATTGTTCCCATTGATGGACCACTTAGTTCACCAGCGGGCCAGACTTGGCCCGCGGGCCGCATATTGACCAGCCCTACTCCAAACCTACCTGCCAAACCAACCATATACTAACCTGCTGTTCATCTAATACAGCCACGGAGTGACGTCCGGCTCTCTGTACAACTGACCGTTAACATAAAGCCTGTTAACAGACACAGAAGCCCTGGCTCCTTCAGAAATAAATTTATTTCTGATAGGGAACAAAACACGTCTTCTGTCTAATATTTCTTTTGGATATTGATCATTAACGCTGAATTTTGTCCCTCTCAGTTCTCTGCCCTAGTCTCATAACCTGCATTTTCTGTTTATAATGCTCAAATTTAACCACCATTGCTCGTGGGCACGAGCTATCCGACCTTTTAGATCCAATCCTGTGAACGCGATCAAAAGTGATTGATCTTGCCGTTTCGCTCGGGAGTTTCAGCTGGTGTTCAATGAAGTCACGGATTGTAGCTTCAGCGTCCTCCCCCCCTCGCTCTGATATCCCGGAAAAAACAAGATTATCTCTCATGCTTCTGCTTTGTAAATCCAAGATGGACTCTTTGTATTTCCTGCTTTCACCTGACATCTGCGTCACCTGCTCTGTTAGATGTTTCACGTCGCCCCGCAGTGCATGGTTCTCTGTAGTGAGTGACGTCACCTGGGCTTGACTGAACTCTAAAGATTCTCTGAGTTTTTCGAATTCTTTGTGCAAAACCTCAACTAAAAAAAGTCTAGCATCCAAACTAGATAGTTTTTTTATCAATCGATTCTAATATCTCCGTAAAACTCTTCTCTGGGGACCCGGACGCGCCCGGAGAACTCTCTGAACGCGTGCGCTTAGATGTTTGTGCGGGCGTGGTGTTGTCTTTTGTCTTACCCATCACGAAACTGTCAAAACACTGGTCCAGAAAATTCTCCAAGTCACTCACCGTCTCCTTGTCCAGTTTTTTGAATCAACAGGTAGTGGAGGTTAATATGAACAGTATTTTTTATGTTAAAATTTTTTTTTCACATAAATGTTTTAAATCAAAACGTTAAATGTTGATTTTATTTAATATATTTGGCTTGTTTTACCTGAATTTAATTGCATTTGTTTGCATTTGTTTGGCTTACCTGTCTCCTGCCATGTAAAACCAAGCACAGCTCTCACCTGACCTCAGCCTCAGCTGCTCATCACCAGGTGCAAGCAATCAGTGACCTGACAGACACTGTTCTCTAAACAGACATCGCACTCTACTGGACCCCGAATGTGAAATAAAGCACACTAATTATAATTCTAAACATTAAATAATAATACTAACGTTCCTTGAATGTAAACAAAGCACACTAATTATAATTCTAAACATTAAATAATAATACTAACGTTCCCTGAGTGTGAAACAAAGCACAATAATTATAATTCCAAACATTATTTAATAATACTAATGTTCCCTGAATGTAAACAAAGCACACTAATTATAATTCTAAACATTAAATAATAATACTAACGTTCCCTGAGTGTGAAACAAAGCACACTAATTATAATTCCAAACATTATTTAATAATACTGTAGTGAACCAGACGGGGTTCTCTAATACACCTTCGTCTCTTTGATATGTCCCAGTGACACCTTTTCACTGATACTCTCAGTAAAAAGACATTAACACTATTTTATTACATTATTTTGAATCAAAACACAATAAGTCATAAGAGACTCTCTTATTCCTCTATTTTGTGTTAATGAATAACCTTGTGTTAAGTAAGCATTATTGAATTCAGTGTTTGATAATTCAAACTGTTTAATTCAAGTTGGAAATCCAATGTTATTTCAAAATGATGGTCACTTCTTCATATGATGAATCAAATGGTGAAAGTGAATTAACATGTCAGACTGAACTCTTCAGTTTTGTTAGAAGTTAGAACACAGTTTTAATCAGTTGTTTTATGAAGCTGGCTCCAGTCTAATCTGTTCTCTCTCTTCATTCTAAACAACTTCTTAAAAACAATCCTCTCTTCCAAGTGACCTTTATGCACTACCTCTTCCACTGGTTTGTTTGGACCAATCAGGGAGGAACAGCTGATCACAGATCCTTTCTTAAAGTTCTAAGCTTTTGCTGGAACTGACGGAGTCGGTGGAGTACCTCAAGCCATGAGGTTCCCCAAAAGAGCTGAATGAACGCCAGTCAAACGCCAATGACACGTCATTCAGTTGGGACTTCATATAGCACTTGCAAGCTATGAGTCTGTTTTTGAGCTCTAAGCTCTCTTTTATTGGCATTCCGTTAAGGAACGTCTTATCTTGAACAACAACACCAGGAACTGCCGTTACTACGGTCCGAGTCTTGGCACACGTCTGGAGACACTGAAGAACAGTAAATGAACTGACCAAACTGGACTGAGGGAGATTGACCATCTTCACGAGGTAACAAAGTCGTCATATGCTTTACCAAGGGTACCAACGTGTAGCCGAGATCGTCCGGAGAGCTGCCATGTTTCTGGTTAAAACACTTCAAGATAATAACTCTCCTCATCCTCCATCTTCTCTTCACTGAAACTTTCTTACTTTAAGTAATTAAACTTTAAGTTATTGTGCTAGCAGAGATAAAAGTTAATAACACCCATAACTTGTGTTCTGTTGTTCCTATGAAATTACGGACGCGTGTTTCATCTATGCTGAAGTAAGTTATAGGAAATTTCGATCGATCCAAACATGTACAAATGTGTGATGTAATTTATAATTATGTTAAATAAATGGTCCAGTCCTACTGTACCAACATAAGTTTAACGTTTCCTGTGAATTACATCTGGTCTAATCACCTCCAAGGTATAGAATTATTGATATTAATCTAAAAAGAGAGAACTCGTTTAATTAATGATGTATTTTTGTGTCAGTCTAAACACTGCCAATTTACATCTAAAATATAGGTAAGTCAGTAAACTGACCCCTTCCTATATTACTACATTAAAGGTGGCCTCGTACAGTCTCTAAACAGATTTAATATTTCTGTACTTTGAATGTTGGCATAATTTTGTCCTAAGTTTTTAGACTCTGAAAACGATAGTTTTTTGGCTGGGAAAGTGTGTCAAGCTACGGGAAACTGCTGGTTAATGTCACTTGTAGCTGAGAAATTGTCTTTACTCCACTTTTAAACGTTTGTTGGAAGCTGTTGGGTTAAATAATTGTCACTCTTCATGGTTTGGTTGGGTTCGGTTCTGCTGACCCAGTCAGAGATAGGAGTGCAATTCACTTGTTGTTGACCTTTGTGTCAAAACTGTGCGTATAAGAGCTTCATATTTCATCTGAAAATTGCTGTCGAGTGGTATCGTTACATTTTCAGCAGGAATAATAGTATCTGGAGTTGTCGGATCAAGGTTCTGGTGCCGGTCCATTTAGATCTGACGTGTTACTGCACATAAGGAAAAAAGTCAGTGCAGGCGACATTTATTTTGCTATTTTTACTGGGCGCAGCTTGGTAGACCTGTTCTGATGTGAAACGATACGTTCTTAGAATTTTTGGGTGTATTTTCAACGTTTTATGAGTTGAAAAAGAGTCTAAGTTTGAGATATGCTATTGCTGACGCGAACATCTGTTGTCGTGCTGAGATTGGTTCAAAACTATCACGTGATACGGTGTTGGTCGACAAATTTCAGTTTTGTTTGCACAATTCTGACAGATTGTCTGGCTTGTTTCGTTTCTATGCATGAAGTATCGTCAGAAACTGTTTAAACGCGGTGTTTTGAGATATTTGCAAGTGTTTTCGAGCATTAAAAAGTCAGTTCATACAAAATTCCAACGGTACGTCAAAGTCCGTTAAGGTATCACATGTGACACGTCACCAGAAGTGACGTGACCCAGATAGAGAAAAAAAGGAAAAAGATTGTTTTTTTTATATCTACAAGTTCACAGAACTTGTTCTAAACATTTTAATAAAATCGATTCGTCTCTTAAATGAACGTTTGTTTAAGCGATTGTCACATCCAGGCTAAAACTCATCCCAAAAGTTGACGTTTATCCAATTTAGTTCGAAGCTACGGCTAATGCTGGCGGTAGTCAACGCGGCCTTGGGGCCAACAGCACCTCTATAGCGGCCAGGAAGAGTAATTACAGTCACATTGTGGTAAATTTAAGCTTTAAAAACCTGGAATCTGCTGGTTAAAAGAATGGGAACAAGAAACATTTACACAGAATATATGCTAAACCCTCTGCATTTATTTTAAAACATATGTTAAAGTTATTCTGTGCACTCCAGTTTATTTTACATAAAAAGTTTAAAATAACAAACAAAGCATGTGCTGACTTGATTTTCACAAAAAATCTAAGCAAAGATAGCAGAACAAATTTGAGGATGTCAACGAACAAATTAATAAAAATCACTGATTTTTATTTGGAATAAGTCAAAGTCAAAGTCAAAGTCAACTTTATTGTCAGATCTGCAATATGTACTGTACAGGACATACACAGGACCGAAATTGCGTTTCTCTCAGTCCCTCATCTGTAATATTATATTATAACATCTGTAATATTATGCTGAGCACACAAAAACTCCAGTTTATTTTAAATAGAAAAATATTTAAAATAACAAACAGGAAATCATTTTTTCACTCCCGATAACTGTCAAAATACAGCAAAACAGTTTAGCCAAACTGAAATACATCTTTTTAAGGCATGATGGAGCAGCATCCTGGGAACATTTTAGTGTGAATATTGCATTTATTTCAAATCTTTTGAAAAGCGTTTGAGTAAGTAAAACAGAAATCATGTTTGGGTTAGTTAGTAACTGTTGTTTATATGTAAAGTTAACATTGCAAGAGGGCATTTAACTTTTACAATTCATTTCAGGGTAAAACCTGAAAGTAGGTACTTATTACACAGTGAAACACTTAAACCACACAGCTGGTTAGTTTGATTGACAGTGCTACATTAAAAGTGAAGATTTATTTGCACACAATAAAATATGAACTGTCTTATTGATTTTCACAAAAAATCAAAACATAAGATGGAAGTTCAAGAAGGTGCACGTCCAGGGCTCATACAGTAGGTGCCTCTAGAAGACTCATACATCAAAGGATCCCAAGAGGAACCCCTAAGCCGAGGACCTGCTCCCCCTGCACCTCGCACAGAGAGACAATCTTTCTCATTGTGTGGTGACTACTTAGCTGCCCGAGATGTCTTGCAGAGAAAAGATGAACATCCATCGCTGTTCTTTGCCAGAATTTTCAAGGCGTATTCAGGTGACATAAAGGAACCGGGCCTGGAAGAGCAGACGCTTTTCAAATCTGTTTTCAGAAATAATCTAATCTCTGATATTAGATTCAAGTTACCATTGTACACCTGGTGTCAATTAGAAGTAACATCTTTGGATGAAATAAAACTGAGTGCTGTAAAGGTTTTTGATGCTCACATGCAAGGTAAAGCTGAAGCTTTAAAGCAGGGGTGTCAGAGTCAAATACACCAAGGGCCAAAAAAAAAAAAATTGCTACAAGCCAAGGGCCGGACTGGTTCAATGTTCATATACATAGTTCCCATGTGACGTCACATCTGTGGGTTGTCCTTTTTGACCCTCCCACAGGTAGGCTATGCTGCAGTTGGAGCGCGTTCTGATAGATGTCCATTTTTCACGTTGTTTTTTTTGTTAATTTCTAATTAATTGCAATGGTTACTTCGTGTTGTGTCAGTCGGTGTTCCAGTCGGGTAGACGTTTGGGCAACGCGCAGGTTTCAGTTAATCAAAAAAAAAGTAAACGGGAAAGATTTATCTCATCGGAGAAACTGGACAACAGCCCCTCCTGCTCTGAGTCTGGCTTTGGATCTGCTCTGGAAGACGTCGTACTTTTGGCCGGTAAACAAAATATTCTACATAAATCATTTTGTGAAACTATGTCAGAACAATGTTAGAGTACAACTGTCTGTGTGTTAGAGCTGGGTTTTTTTTTTTCATTATTTAGCAAACCGTCTTGCATGCTGTTAGCTTAGCATCTCGCTAACGCGACAATGGCCTCGGTCCACCGGCGGGGGAAACCGTCCCAGTTGGAGAAGGAGGACCGGAGCCAAGTCGTGCGGGCGACGCGTCGGTCCCATGGGATGTGCCCCCGCAACCGCGACGGTTCCACGCCGTCTGACCTGAGCTCGACGGACCCTCGGCTCCAGTGCTAACTCTATGCTAACCTCCAACACGGTAACACTCAAAAGTGCTGGTTCTGGTCCGTGTTCAGCTTGGACTGTTTGTGCTGGCTGTGTGTTATTTTAGTTCAACCTTTTTTTAGCTGGTTAGATATGATTGAGACAGTTTACACATCTTTTTTGGATTTAAAGCTGTGAAGTTCTGCGCTTTGCTCTGGTTGTTCGTGTCTGAGCTCGACGGACCCTCCGCTCCAGTGCTAACTCTATGCTAACCTCCAACACGGTAACACTCAAAAGTGCTGGTTCTGGTCCGTGTTCAGCTTGGACTGTTTGTGCTGGCTGTGTGTTATTTTAGTTCAACCTTTTTTTAGCTGGTTAGATATGATTGAGACAGTTTACACATCTTTTTTGGATTTAAAGCTGTGAAGTTCTGCGCTTTGCTCTGGTTGTTCGCGTCTGCTTGTTCGCCATCTTTGCCTTTCATCTTGCCTTTCTGCCTTTAGATATGGTGCAAAACCGGTATTGCGCAATACTGGGGGCGTGTCTGGGAACTATGTATAGAAATGATTTCACATAGCCTATTGAACCAAGACCTAACAGACTGTCTATTATTTAAGGATTAAATTAATAAAACAACATTTTCTTATGGATCTGTCAGTAATTTCAAGTGAAAACATTTTTTAACAGGCAAACAGCAAAAAATTTAATTGTTTAAAAAAAAAAAAAATATATATATATATATATGTTTCTTAATATCAAGATAAATGCATAAATAAAAGTGCATGCATTATAAACTGAAAATGCATTATTGTGCAGCTCTATGATCCTTCTGATCACCACTTTCAAATAGGAAAATAAGAAAATAAATCAAATCAGTTGTATTCTTTCTCATGGCTCTGTCCCCGAGTCCATTCAACTGAAAAGTAAATATAAATAAATAAAATACAATAAAATAAAATACATAAATCTATGGCACACAGCCAAAACAATACTTCCTTCAAAGAAAAATCACGTCTTGTAGAAACAAATGTAAAAATTTAACTGAATTAAAAACTGAAAATTTGTTACAGCTCTGTGATGCTCACTTATCTGAGCCTGATACTTGGAGGTGCCTCATCTTTTGTACAAGTTCATCAATGTTTGGGGTTAGGCTCTGAGCTGAGGAAATCCTCAGGATTGATTACCTCCATGAACATGTAGTCTGCCTCCCACCTGGCTTGAAACCCCTGTTCTCTGTGTCCACCTTACGTTTAGCCATTTTAGAGGAGGGGTGCAAATGTAGCTGAAAGTTGATCTCTGCTCTGACTGCTGATGAATAATGAAGCCACTTGTGCAAGCTGAAGTGACTGCACGAGCTACCTGCCTAAATAAAGGTTGAATGATTAGGCATACAGCTGTCTTGTGACTTTTTATTAATATACTGTACTTTTTTATGATTGTTTACTGTTGGCTGCAAGTATGAAGCTGTGAAATCCTTCATTTTCTACAGCTGATAGCTGTTGGTCATTAATTATGATGAAGTTCAGCAACTTCTCTGTTGAGCTCCTCCAAGCTTCAGCTGTGTGTTTTTATTGTTCAGTCTGGGAGTATTGTCGCTCCTACGAGATTATCAGGTCGGAGTAGACGCGGTTGAACAAGAAAAAAAACACCGCTGAAGACATGGAGCTCGAATGAGGGACAGGCTGAATGATCCGAGACCGGGACGCGCGGCTGGGTCCTGCTGCTGTTTCAGCGAGAGTGTCATCTCGTTGAACTAACTTCAGCGCGGTTTAAAGTGGCGCTATGGCTCTGCAGGCATTGCACGTTGCTGTCTTATGGTATTTAGTGAAAATACATCCACATAACGGACATGTTACGATGAACAGTTGGCTAACTGTTAGCTAAAAGTTACTCACCGAGTCTGCACGTTGGAGCTGCTGGCTGCAAACTATGGAATGGATTTCCTGAATTTGAGGCGGGTCTCATTACTCTGGGTTCATGAGACACGACTCCGTTCCGAAAATCCATTCCATAGTTTGATCGACTCTGTGCCGTGTACAAAACACCAGCGGGCGGCTGTGGCTTGCGGGCCGGATCTAATAGTTATTAAATATCATCCAGGGAGCCATAAATAATTGCTTTGAGGGCCGGATCTGGCCCGCGGGCCGGCACTTTCACATATGTGCTTTAAAGCTACTCAAAGCAAAGATTAAATTGATAAGGCAGAAGGACTTGCGAGAAAGAGAAAAACTTCTCCAAAAAGGCCTTGAGTTACAACGTCAGTTTAGACAAAAAGCAATAAAACGGTGTGCTGTAAAGGTCTTTGAGGCTCACATGCAAAGCAAAACACCCTCTGAGTTGTGCCCAGGTCAAAAGGACGTATCCCAGTCACAAAAAATACAAGAGGTTCTCTCTCCTATAGAAAGTGAGAATAAACACTGTCGTATCAAAGGCCCTCTGACCTCAGAGGAGATGGAGAACATACGTCGGTTGTTAGAAGAGTTGGATAATGCAAGCAAGAATAAACAAGATTTTCAAACTGACAAACAACGAAATGTTGGTGCCAGCTGGAACAGTGACTCACAACAGTTTAAAGGGAGCCCCGCTCCTAGAGCACTTAAGTCTTACCCGCAAAACCTCCCGTTTTCTCACAACTGTCGAGGTGCGGGCCTTCTTCACTGGTCGGTCCTCGGAGGGAGATGAGTCCAGTTTTCAAGGTGGAACTGCATGGATAGTTGGCACAGCGTCTTCCTTCAGTCTTGTACCACTTTTCCCCTTAAATCCAAATGCCTGCATCATTGCTGACTCGTAGTCTTCCGGTTTAAAGTGTTTTGAACACAAAACACTGTCTGCTATGCAATGGAGCAATGAAGTCAGCTAATTTGATTTGAACAAACTTTATCCATGCGGTCAGAATCATTTTGGTTTTGTGGAAATAATGAACACTAACGCCATCCTTCGAGGTGTTGCTGCAGAACTGTGTAACACATTGGTTCAGCATTTTCTTAGTTGTATTCGTAACTACTCTGGTCTGAAATAAGAAAGATGCGTTGATACGTGCTGCTCCATCTGAGGTGGAGCCTTCAGTCACGTCAATGCCCATATATGGAGAGGGACACTGTTTGCCGGAAGAGCACCGATAAAAGCTCCTTTATTTCATGAAATAACACATTTAGCGTTATTTCTCTACAATATCAATAAAACGCTACTGTTTTATTTTTTAAGTCACTACTACATATTAACGGCGATGCAATTTGAAAACATGGTGGGTATTGTCCTTTAAAGGTTGAAGGGTTTAAATGGTTACTGAAGCAGCAAAGGTCTGAGAGTAAAGCAATATCAATTCTGAGTATGATCAGTACGTATTGTAGTTTAACAATGATGCTGACTATGGCTTTGACTTGACACTTGAATAAAACAAGGATGAGAGGAAAGCATGCTGAAGCAAGATAGATAATCAGAAATGACAGAGAACAACATCTTATCCTGAGAGGGGCCATGACGGGCATCGATGAGAGAGAACGTCCCAGGACGAAGCAGGGAAGATAATTGGTCCGGCAGAGCGGAAGTGGAGGGCTGAGTGTGAGCATGGGGGCTGGCCGTAGCATTGGACAAGTTCAACAAGTTCTTCAGGTAACAGATCCGTCTTTTTTCAAAAACTGTTAATATTTGTAATGATATTAAGTTGTTATTGTTTCAGTTTAGACAGTTTTTTACTTGTATAGCCAGCTCCCATATTTTAAATTTAATCCATTCCCATTTACTCACAGCTGACATTTACAAGGCATTGACCTCCACCACCAACTGTCTGACATCTTCACCAAAACCAGAATTCTGCAAAAGAAAATTATTGAATTTCCAAACACGGGTTAGACCAGGATCTGACCTTGAAAAAAGAAGAGATAGAGAAATTACACAATGATCAGTTAAAGCAAGGTGCAGCAGATATCTCACACTTATTAATATAATTTATCAAAGAAGTAGAAATGAGCCAATAATCTATTCTGGAACTTAGATCATTTCCAGAGGCATTAAACCAGGAGAATTGCCAAGTCCCAGGGTTTTTTACTCTCCAATAATCAATCAAATTTGCACTATTCATTTATTGATTAATCAGATCATCATATTTATGACAATGGACCCAAGGTGGATTTCTGTCTAACCATAGGTCGGGCACCAAATTAAAATCAGCCCCAACTATAACTTTATCTGTTGAATAAGAATGCATACTATCTGTAATATGTTTACATAAATCAGATATCAAAGTTTTGTTTTTGCCTCATTTGTTGTAACCATAAACACACACCAAAATAAAAGTTTTCATTATTAATTTCTGTTATCACCATCAGCCAGTGCCCACTTGTGTCACTAGCATAATTTAAAATTTTACCTGAAAAATTGTTAAACAAAATCACAACACCCGCTGAGTGTGACGTCTCATGACTGACAAAAATAGAATCACCCCACTGTAACTTCCAAAAGTTCACATCATCTTTACCAGAATGAGTTTCTTGTAGGAAAACACAATTAACTTTTTGCTCCTTACAAAAAAAGAAAAACAGCTTTTTGTTTCACTTTGTTTTTAAGCCCCCTAGCATTTAAAGAAATACAAGTTAATATACCTAAAAGGTTTTGAGGTAGAACACAGAATCATATGATGTGCAGGAATGATAAATGTTGTCCTATCTACTATCAGAACAAGGTGCATTTAAGACATATCAGGTGAATCAAAGCATTATCCATTACTGAGGTCATTTATCAGTAATAATACTGAATAAAATACAGAGTGATATTAGAAATTTATGTAGACTGGTCCTGGGGTTTTGATCTACTCAGAGACTGGATCATAATGAAATCATGACCTGGTTCTGATTGGGTTAAACTGGACCAGCAGCTCTAAAAAGAGTCTCACATGGATTCAATATCTGTCAAGGAATAGAGTTTATTTTGCTTGCTACATCATGTAGAAAGGCTGTAATGCACAGTCCCATGTTTTTCTACATGCATCAATCCACATAAGATCCGTTGAGATCACACTTAGTCACGCCCCCTCATACACATAAAAGGAAGAGCTCCCCCTCTGCGAAGGGCGGGGCCTAGGCCCTATAAATTAGTAATGACATGGGACAACGCTCTTTTCCGGATGCTGATCATATCAGAGAGCCAGTGCTGTAAACTGTAACCTTTTCCTGCCTTTACTTTAATACAATTTATAAAACTTAATTCAGGTTTCCTTGATTTATTTATTTTATTTTATTTATTCATTTTATATTCAATATAAAAATACTTATACATACAATATGAAAAGAAAAAATTAGAAAAAGAAAAACGAACATAAAATGAAAGGAGGCAGTGAGAAGAAAATATCTTATTTTAACTGCCCCTTTCTCTTTTTTTCCAAATAAACTTGCAAAATCATTCCAAAAAACACACTGAAGTCAAGCAATATTTCTCAATGAGTAAATGAACAAGCAAAATCAATAAAAAAAAACACACACCGAAGTCAAGCAATATTTCTCAATGAGTAAATGAAGAACAATATCAACTTCATAACCTATCCAAAAATCTACAATATAATATACAAAGAAACAGCATTTTTAGTATTTAGTCAACATCTTAGATTTAACTATTTTTTTAAACACAGTCATAGATTTGGCATATTTAGTATCACTATCCAATTTATCCCAAGATCAACTCCCTGAATGGAAATAGTTCGTCCCTTAAGGCTGGTTCTATATTGGGATTTAACAAAAATCTCAGTTCCCTATAACAACTCAGTCTCTTAACAAAAAACTTTTGAACATTTGAAGGCAGTAAGGCATTTTGTACTTTGTACATTAATAATACTATATTATAATCCACCAAATCATAAAATTTTAACAATTTAAGTTGTTCAAATAATATATTAGATGGATGACAATATGGTTTGCCTGTAATTATCCTCACTGCTCTTTTTTGTTGAGTAAAAACGGGCGTAGTTGTGGTCTTACATGCTTTCCCCCAAACTTCAACACAGTAGATTAAGTGTGGTAAAAAAATGTATTGTATAACAAATACAGAGCTTTGGCATTAAATAAATCCTTGACTTTACAGTACAATGCTGCATTTGATCTAGCTAACTTAGTTTTGACCGAATTAATATGTGGTTTCCACAATAGTTTATCATTAATTAACACACCCAAAAACTTCATCTCACTCACTCTTTTTACTTCAACACCATCAATATTAAAAGAAAAATCCAAGGTTTTCATTTTCTTACTAAATAACATATACAAGAAAGTTAATTCAGTGTGCTTTGGACTACTCTGACTGAGGAAGCCCTCTGGAGTGAGGGTGAAACGTTTCTGCTAAAAAGAAACTGTCCAGATGAACTGATTGAGAATGAGCGGATAAATAACATATAATTTGTTTTTTCCAGATTTAAGGATAGCTTATTAAATTTGAACCAGGTTTGAATTTTAACAAATTCTATTGATAACAACTCAGTCATTTGTTTTAAATCACTACCAAAATAAAGAAAAGTTGTATCATCTGCAAATAAAATACAATTTAAGAGACCAGACACCTTTACCAAATCGTTAACATACAATATAAACAGCTTAGGTCCAAGTATCAAGCCCTGTGGTACTCCACATGTAATTTTGCAGAGATTAGATTGTATATCATCTATATGCACATACTGTTTTCTATTTTTTAAATAACTAGAGACCCACTGTAGTGCTCGTCCTCTAATACCATATATGGCTAGTTTATCAGTAAGAATGGTATGATCAATAGTGTCGAAAGCCTCCCTTAAATCAACAAATAAACTTATACAGTGTTGTTTTTGGTCGATGGCTGTGGTGATTTTTTCAGTTAATTCAGTTAGAGCCATGGATGTGGAAGCTTGGATCTAAATCCATATTGGCTATCGCTCAAGATATCATGTTTAGTCAGACATTTTTTCAATCTGTTTGCAAAGACTTTTTCTAAAATTTTAGAGAATTGTGGAAATAGTAATGATATTGGTCTATAATTTTCAAAAGCACATTTATCACCATTCTTAAAGATAGGGATAACTTTTGCTATCTTCATGTTATCAGGGAATATACCCTCAAAAAAAGACAGATTACAAATGTAAGTAAAAGGTTCAATAACTTGATTTATCATACTTTTAACAACCACCATATCCATACCAAACCAGTCCCTGGATCTCTTATCTGAAAAACTATCCACCACATTCAATATTTCATCTTTATCAATTTCATGAAGAAACATAGTTTCATCACAACCATCGACAAAATATTTCACATTTTCGTCGACTTGTGGAATTTTGTTAGCAATGTCAGGTCCCACGTTCACAAAATCGTTATTAAATTCTTTTACAATAACATTTGCATCATTTATTTCCATATTATTTTTCTTAAAATACTCGATTTAATGTTGTGTTTATTCAAAACATTATTTAGAACTTTCCAAGTTCCTTTCATATCTCCATTTGTTTTATGTAACAGATCATTACAATATTCCTTTTTTTGTTTTTTTATAATTCCTACTAGTTTGTTCTTATATTTTTTGTATTTATTTTCCGCCACAGGAGTTCTGCATTTCAAAAAACAAGAATGCAGATAGTTCTTTTTTTTTTTTACAAGCATTTCTTAATCCTGTCGTCATCCATGGTTGGTCCATGGTATGTTTCCTCGTATTGGCATTTAGCACACAATTTTTGTTATACAAAACATCCAAAATCTTCATGAACTCATCATATGATTTGTTAACGTCTGTTACATATACATCATTCCAATTTTGTTTAATTAAGTCGTCATTTAATCTATCCAAAGCTTTTTTATGTATTTATTGTAGTTTTTTTTATGAAATTGTTTTGTTATGCACACTTCTTTATTGTAAATTGTGAAAATTGGTAAATTATCACTCATGTCAGCCAACAAAATACCACTATTTAAATTGTCATTTGATAAATTTGTGAAAATATTATCAATTATCGTAGAACTATGCATTGTTATCCTTGTAGGGTTTAATATCAATGGAAATAAATTAAAATTGTACATTGAATTTATAAATTCCGTAATGTTATTTGAGTTTGCATTGTTTCCCAGGTCAATGTTGAAGTCACCACACAGAAAAATTGGTTTGTTACAATTTTTAGCTAGTAATCCAGGATTTTTTCAGTAAAACATTCTATATGGGCCTATATGGGCCGAGATGGTGTAGAGGCAGGGCAGCCGGCTCAGGACCGGAAGGTCCCGGGTTAGATCCCCGGTCATTGCATACCTCGTTGTGTCCCTGGGTAAGACACTTAACCCTGAGTTGCTCCCGGTAGGACTGGATGGCGCCTTGCATGGCAGGCTACAGCTACCGGTGTACGAATGTGTATATGAATGGGTGGATGGCTAGTACTATAAAGCGCTTTGGGGCTCCTCACAGGGGGCTGGAAGGCGCTATATAAGTAACCTCCATTTACCATTTATATTTGAACCAGGTGATCGATAAGCACAGCTTATTGTGAGGTTTTTATCTTTATCGTTTGTAATTTCAACAGTTATTATTTCCATTAAATTGTCAACCACAATGGACATGTCACTTTTTAATCTACATTTTATTTCATTATTAACAAATAAGGCAACCCCACCACCTTTTTTCTTAATTATATTCATGTAAAATGTCGTATCCCTCAATATGAGCAATATTTATGTTATCATCATTAAACCATGTTTCTGATAGTGTGATTATTTTAAAAGTTTTATTGAAGTTGTTTAAATAATCTGTTATCTTTGTTATATTGGCATTCAAACTTCTACAATTGAAATGAATAATTGAAAGACCATCATTTGTAATTTTCAAGTCATTGAACTGTTTTGGATTTAAGAATTTGATTTCATTTGAAGCTGAAAAAAGATTTTTTATCAATTTCATCTTCAATATTATAATTTTTTAATTCTGATTTATCACATTCTATCATTTGTGCATTTGTCCATCGTAATCTTGGGTATGTAGATATTGTTTTGAGATCTTACTGGATTAAAGTTATTCAACTCCGACTTTGTTCTCAATCTTTTCCAAGTCATTCAAGTCTTTCACTATTTTAGGTTGTGAGCCATCATGCACTTTAATCCATATTTTGCCATTTCTCATCCATGTAGATACATTCATTCATTCAACCTTTATTTAGTCAGGTAAATCTTTTGAACCTCATGGGCTCATTTACGAAAGCGACCTGCTAAAACTAAAGAACAATGAACAGCAGTGATAGAATTTCATTAAACAATAAACAAACAAACAATAAACAATAGAAAACAAAAAGAAAGAAAAAAAAAACAAAAAGATTTTTTTTTTTTTAACAAAGTATCAAATAGGAACAAATCTGCATTGGTTTTTGCCAGGATTCCAACAGATTCTGAAAACCATTTAGGGAGGTCAGGGCCGAGAGCTTCAGATCTTTTTGTAAGATATTCCATGAAGCAGGAGCAGAGTAGGAGAAGGCCCTTTTTCCAAGTTCAGTCCTCACTGACGGAACACTGCAGGTAATCATGTCCTGAGAGCGCACACTGTAGCTGCACTCACGCAAAGACATGTAGGAGGAGATGTATGAGGGCAGCAGACCAAGAAGTGATTTAAAGATGAAAATGTACCAGTGGAAGAGTCTGCGTGAGGTTAATGATGTCCAGTTAACCAGTGAATACAGGGTGCAGTGGTGGGTACGATAATCACAACCAGTTATGAATCTTAGTGCACCATGATAGACCACATCCAACATCTGCAGGGTGCTTTTAGGAGCATTCATGTAGAGAATGTCACCGTAATCAATGGAGGGAAGGAAAGTCACAGACACAAGGCGTTTCCTGACATTCAGTGATAGACAGGATCTGTTTCTGAAAAAGAAACCCAGTTTAACTTTCAATTTCTTCACTAGGTTTTCCACGTGGAGTTTAAAAGAGAGATGTGAATCGATCAGGATACCCAGATATTTATAGGAATCAACAAACTCAATAGGGACACCATTTGAAGAAAAAATCAGAGGAGGATCTGCTGGAACCGCCTTCCTATTTGAAAAAAACATCCCTTTTGTTTTATCAGCATTTAGGACAAGTTTGAGACGGAACAAATCTGACTGGATGATGTCAAAAGCGGATTGTAGTAACTGGAAAGCCTTAGCTACTGTTTTAGCTCGGCAATAAACAACTGTATCATCAGCATAGAAATGTAAGGATGCATCAGGGATGCAGTGACCTACATTAGCTATGTAGATTGTAAAGAGAGTTGGTCCTAAAACTGAGCCTTGTGGTACACCATTTTTAACTGTTAAATAGCTGGAAGAAGTACCGTTATGTTGAACACATTGCCTCCGATTGGAAAGATAGTTAGAAAACCAACCGATGGTGTGATCAGAGAAACCGATTTCTAAGAGCTTATGACACAGGATGTTATGATCCACAGTGTCAAAAGCTTTGGACAGGTCTAAGAAAAGTGCAGCACAATAGTCCTTAGCATCCAATGCTTCAACAACATCAATTTACATACAATTTTATTCTGCTTTTTTAACAGTCTTGCTTCCCTTGCAATCATTCCATTTTTTTTGTCAAATGTTCGTTTATGTACACATTCGTTCCTTTTAATTTTTTGGCTTGCATAATTATCTTATTTATTATCTTTCTATTAATCAACCTTACTACAATTATTGGCTTGAATTTTCCTTTTTTTACTAGGAAGAGTGTGACATACGGAGATGTCCTTGTCAACGATAACGATGTCATTGTCCTGCAGTAACAACACCACCTGTTCTTCAAGAGTTCTCAGTTCTTGGGTTGATGAGTCTTCGGTTATCTCGTTTGCAGTTACCTTAGTGTACAATCGATTTTTAATCTCCAATCCAGTTATTATTAAGTTTTCTTGTCTTGAGTTTTGTTCCAAATCATCGATTCTTTGTTCCAACTCAATAATATATATATATATATTTATTTATTTTTTATTTTTTTCTTCTTCTCTCTCTTTTGTTTTCTATTGTTTATTGTTTGATTGTTTATTGTTTAAGGAAATTATACCATTGCTGTTCATTGTTCTTTAGTTTTAGCAGGTCGCTTTCGTAAATGAGCCCATGAGGTTCAAAAGATTTACCTGACTAAATAAAGGTTGAATGAATGAAAAAAGTTCCATGATTTGGTAGACTATAATATTTTATCAGTTATGTATAGAGCTCAAAATAATGCATTACCTTTAAATATCCAAATGCACTTTGTTAAAAGACAAAGTTGTTATAATCTTAAGGGGACAGAGTTGTTTGTAAAACCACAATTCAGAACCAGTTTGAAGGGACGTTCTACCTCAATCCAGGGAATTAGATTATGGAATGGCTTGGAGAATGTAGTTAAAAATGCCAAGTCAATGTTTACATTTAAAAAAATGATCAAAACAAATGTGTTAAAAAAATATATGAAATAGCGTAATGTGTATTGTATCAATTAGAAAATTAGAAAGAGTTAGTCATTTTGTACTGTTGGTTGAAGATTATTATTGTTTAATCTGATTGTTGGAAAAAGTTGGTTGAAGATTATTATTGTTTACATGGCTGATTATTGTTGTTTAATCTGATTGTTGGAAGTAAGGGGCAGATATAATAAGATTTATTCTTCTTTCTGCTACCTTTCATTTTTTTTTACATTTTGTACACTATCATTTATGAGATTGTCTTGTATTGTTTCTTTTGTAAAAAAAAAAGAACAAATTTAATAAACATAAACATAAACATAATATGTTGTATGTATGTGTGTTGTTGTTAAACTAACTTCTCTAGTCAAAACATAAGGATACTTCTCATTTTTATCTTTAACCAGGGTTAAATGAAATGTGTGACCTAATGGCTCTTTAGGAGCCTGTATTTGAGGCTGGAAAAAACAAGCTTCATAGTGCTCACTCCCTTAAGGAGTCTAAACAACATATTTAACCTTTGATAATTGGGCAGAAAAGCTTAGTGCTGAGGGTGTTTTTAGAGATTTGAGAGGAGACAGATGTATAAGTTTGAAAACTGATAACTGTAGCCATCTAGTACAAGGTCACTTGTACTAGATGGCTGTACAGAAAGTGTGCACAGACTTGTAATCCCAAAGGTGGAGGATAATCTTATCAAACATCCATAAAATTGGTAAGTGACCTTTTTATATTAAAGACCGTGTAAAGTGAACTTCAATATTTTCTTCAATAAACATTATAAATGTCATAATTGTAATCTTGTAAATAAGTAAAAAGTCTCAAAATTGTAGCTCAATTAATTTTGGAGTTATAGATCAAACTGTGTATAAAGATATGTCTGTTTCAGGATTTTTTAGGCGTGTTTTAAATGTGACCGCGTTTCATCACGAGGTCTTCTTAAGTATAGCCCCACCCCCTGCAGCTCCAGCCGTATAAATTACTTCTTCGCCTCGGTGGAGCCGTTCACTCGCGAATCGCAGATAGCATCAGATAGCAATAGCTATAGCTCCTTTTTTGCTAAGAAAATGTGACAGGTCCATTGCATACTTAGTTATCAACGTGATTACTATATATTTTAATCACCAACACAGACCCCGCATGCGATGTGACCGGGTCGGACCGGGTGCAGCGAGTCCGCTCATCTTCTAAAATAGCGCTTATTATTAAACACATAACAGCGGAGTTATGAATTATAGTTGTGTCCTCAACTTTAAAAACAAAACCAGAGTTGTTTGTGCACTAAAAACAGCGTAACTCTTGGAAAAAGGAGCTGCTGTTACAGCCAGAACTCAGATAAAAACAGAGCAGGTTTACTGGATCTCTGCTGCACCTGTCTGCCTCTCCACACACAGCTCAGGCTGTGAAGAACGATGCCGACCGTCACAGTGGTCACTGTCTGACTCAGAGTCTGAGTCTGGCTCTGGAGGTTCAAATGAGTAGGGCTGGAGAACTCCAATTAGGCTGCCAGCCTTCGCGAACATCTTCAGGGTGCAGGACACGGGCGCAGCTGCGCTGAAACCACGCCCACGCGCTGACACGCCCCCAGCGTTTCAGACCAGGGCACAATTATGTTTTTTCATTATTTTTGAGACTTAATTTTATAAGGTAAACAATGTTTTTAATCAGTCAGATTTATATGGGTGATTAATAACACATTTATGCCGTGTGACAAACTCAAAACACACATTTAATTTTACTTTACACAGTCTTTAACATGAATTCATATAATTAATTTTTCAAGACCAACAAGTACAGTTGAAAAATGGCAGCCCAGACAAAAAACAGAAAACACCACACTCAAGTTGATGTGAGTAGATAGAAACACCAAGACCTTCTCTCTGAGGAAAATGAATTAGATGTGACAGGTCAAAGATATTTTAACTTACAACAGTATCATGTGTGTGGGGGGTGTAGTATTGTTTTGTCTGGATCAGATTGACTGGACCTTTCTAAGGTCTGGGAGACCACTAAGATGGGGATTTCTTAGCTCCGATGAGCTGAGTTAGGGTGTCCTGAGTCATCTAGCATTGGTGGTCCACTGAAGGGGAACACTGTTCCTCGTAGGGAAGGCCATGCCCTTGGAGTCCCAACATCACGCAAAGACCCCTAAATGTCCTAAAATTCTTTAATCAACCAACAAGACTTCCCTTCAAGCAGTTGAAATCAATCATAATAGCACACAGTTGGTGGAATGGCTTTTCATAAACAAAAGAACTAGGATGGTGCTCCTATCAATCTACTTGCTTTACTCAAGGATAAGATAGTCACTGTTATATTGTATACATTTTTATATAGAACAATATCAGGATGTCACTTACCATTTTAGTCCAAAGACCTCTTTGGTTAAAAGTAAGTGAAGACTCTCTTCCAGAACCCTGGAAGAAATCACCCTTGGACCCAAGAACAAATCCTAATTCCGAAAAATTATTTCTGGCAATCAACCGAGGCTGAGTTAAAAAAGGAAGCTCCAGTCTTGACTGAAAAGTACTTCCTTTTTTGGGCTGTCCAAATCTTTCTCAGTGGCTCTTCGAGGCTGGATCAATATTGTTCCATCACATCAACTCCCCAGTCTGTTTCAGCCCCGCTTTGAAGCTGTGTTATTGTTTATATAGGTTACTAACTTGTTCAAACCAGTTTGAGCGAGTCCTAATGTATTATTTTACCACCCTGCTTTCTGGTATAACATTCTGATTGTTCTTTTTACCCAGACGAGTCCTAACGTTTTATTTTACAATACTACTGTTTGGTGTGGCCTTCTGATTGGCCCTTTACTGTCTTTTGATATACCTTTCCTAATGCTCAAAAGTCCCTATTTCTCCGAATTTGATTACATCCTGTCTTTTTTGTAGGATCCCTGGTTTCTTCCTGGTTTGCCTTCTCTCACTCTCTCCACAGCTCACATATAATTATGCTGATGAGAGCCACCTGTTGCTACCTGAGAAGGACTGATTCTGGTGAACTACTTAAGCGGTAGCTAGACACCTCTTCAGGGCTGGGACAACTTCTGCCTATGGGTAAACTAGAAACCAGTCACCTACCTGTTCCTTCACAGCCAATCCTGATTGTCTGTGCTCCTCTCCAGGACCTCCATGCCCTGCTCCTCTGAAGTCCTTCCACTGCCTTCATCTTGCACTCTCGGGTACACCTGCAGAAACATCAAGAGTCCAGTCTCATCAGCATTTCAGCAAATACTGGGTCTACCTGTTCCTCTCTCCACCGTTCCTCACCTACACCATCTCCTCATCGAAACCAGGACCACTTCGCTCCTTTGGTTTGTCCTTCTGGAACAACAAGTAAGACCATTCTGATTATTTCAAGATTCAAAAATCAAGTCAACAAGATTGGATACTCACCTCTACTCTGTTCTCTTCCACCATGATAGTTTGTCCCAGCCAAACGGACCCATCTGGCACGACTGGGGCAGAACTACTTCAACCAGGCAGTAGTCAGGGAGGAGACTCTCAAACTCTAGCCCTACAGCAAATTTTGAAACAGCAAGAAACAATGCAGAATAATCTCCTTGAGTTGGGTAGTATGTTTTTTTTTTCTCTTTCCAACGAGGGACAAACAATAAGCCCTCTTCTTCTCCCAAACAGCCTACAAAAATGGTACCCACGGAAACCCGGCATGTTCAACATGTCAAAGAACCTGACATCAAGCCTTCAGAATTTTTTGAGGGTGATACAAGAAAATGCGGTGGTTTTCTACTTCAGTACAATCTGTCATTCAGCCGTGCCCCGGTAACATACTCCTCTGACTCTTATCGTGTGTCATATATTGTCGCCTCTTTGAAAGGTGATGCACTTCAGTGGGCCAACGCTTACCTCTGTCGACGTCCAATCGAGACCTTGCCATTTACTGATTTCATCAGAGACTTCCTCAAGGTATTTGACTATCCTTTACTACAAGAGGAAGCCGCGCAGAAACTATTTTCAGTCCGGCAGGGAAAAGAGACCTTGGCCAAGTTTTCCATTCGCTTCCGTAGTCTCGTGGAGGAATCCGGTTGGGGTGAGAGGGCATTACGTAGTGCTTTTCTTAACTTGCTCAATAGTAACATTAAAGATAAACTGTTTACTAGTGAATTACCTGATGACCTAGATGGAACTATAGCTTTAGCTATTAAGAGTTGATAACAGAACACGAGAACGTCAGATCGAAGATAACTACAACTCCCATGAGTACCTGTTAGCCGGAAGGATTCTACCGGTCCCCATGATGTCATCCTCCGAACCAGGGCCGATGCAGATCGGACACACCGAGGACACCAGAGGAGCGACGACATAGCATACAAAACGAGGCCTGTCTTTACTGTGGAAAGAAGGGACACACATTATCCGCCTGTTTTCTACAGGTAAAAGATTGAGTCCACCAGTTAAACGGGAGATGCTGGTGGGTACTATTTCTAATACTCCTGTGAATTATTTGAAACTGCCCGTTACTCTTTGTATTAATGCTGTGACTTTCCCTGTTCAGGCCCTGATCGACTCAGGTGCCAAACAAAATTTGATCAGTCAGAGCTTGGTGGACGAACTCCAGATCCAGTCCCTGAAATTGGACCAAGACATCTCAGTTTCCACCCTCACTGGTCAAACCATTTCCACTATTTCACACAAAACAATAAAGATTAGGTTTGTGGTATCTGGTAACCACCAAGAACTAGGTGAATTTTTTATTGTCAAGACTCCAGGGTCCCCCATCATTTTGGGTTACCCATAGCTCAGGTTACACAACCCTCAGATTAATTGGGAGGAGGGCCGTGTTGACAGTTGGGGGGTGCTATGCTCAGCTGAGTGCCTTCGCTCAGCCATATATTCTAGTCCCGTCAAACAAACAACCAATGATTTATCCATTGTTCCTTAAATTTACCACTCTTTAGCACCTGTATTCAGTAAACAAAAAGCTTTGTCATTACCACCCCACAGGCCATACAATTGTGCCATTGAACTGATACCCGGAGCTCCGCCACCAACTAGCCGGCTGTACAATATCTCTGGTCCTGAAAGAACAACAATGAAGGAGTACATCGAGGCTTCATTAAAGAGTGGCATCATTTGTCCATCCACATCCCCTCTGGGCACTGGTTTCTTCTTTGTGGCAAAGAAAGATAAGTCTCTTCGACCATGTATTGACTACCGGGGACTCGAACAAATTACATTTAAAAACAAGTACCCTCTTCCACTCATCGACTCGGTCTATGAGCAACTTCAAGAGGCAACAGTATTTTTAAAATTGGATCTCAGAAATGCATATCTCCTCATACGTATACACCAGGGAGATGAATGGAAGACTGTCTTCAAGACTACCATGGGCCATTTTGAATACTTGATCATGCCTTTTGGCTTAACCAACGCCCTTGCCATATTTTAGACACTGGTCAATGGTGTGCTTCGGGATTTCCTCAGTGTGTTCGTCTTCGTCTGCCTAGACGACATTTAAATTTTTTCCAAAGATCAGGAGCAACACGTTCACCATGTGAGTTCTATGTTACAGCGTCTACTGGAAAACCTATTTACAGTATATGTCAAGACCGAAAAATGCGAGTTTCACGTCTCTACAGTCTCCTTCCTATTCATATTCAAGAGAGGACAGGTAAGATCAGACCCAGCGAAGATTGAGGCGGTAGTGGATTGGCCTACTCAGACTACTCGAAAACAGCTTCAACGTTTCTTGGGGTTTTCTAATTTTTACCAATGTTTCATAAAGAATTATAGCAAGGTCGCCACTCCTCTAACCCAACTGACATCCTCCCTCACGAAGTTCGAATGGTCTCCAGAAGCAGAGAGAGCCTTCACTGACCTCAAGACTTTGTTTTCCATGGCTCCCATTCTGTCTCCCCCTGACATCAACAGACATTTCATGGTGGAGGTGGATGCCTCCGAATCCGGGGTGGAAGCTGTTCTTTCCCAGAGGTCAGTGAAGGATAACAACCTTCATCCCTACGCGTTTTTTCCTCAACACCTTTCACCAGCCAAAATCAACTATGATGTTGGGGATAGGGAGCTGCTGGCCATAAAAATGGCATTGGAAGAGTGATACCACTGGCTAGAGGGTGCTAAAACTCCATTTGTGGTTCTCACTCACCATAAAAATCTGGCGTACCTACAGAACGTTAAGAGACTCAATGCTCGACAAGCTCGTTGGTCACTATTCTTTGTAAGATTTAATTTTTCCGTCTCATACTTTCTAGGAACACGTAACATGAAACCATGTGACCTCTCACGGTAGTTCGCTATGGCTGAAGAACTTGAGATCCCCACAAACATCCTTCCCCCATCTTGCACGAAGGGCGTCATGATATGGGAGATCAACAAGGTGATCTGGGAGGTACAGCAGGCTGAACCTGACCTGGGTACTGGCCCCAGGGATAAGAGATTCGTTACTCCAGCCACAGTCAGTAAGGTACTCAACTGGATCCATTCGGCAATGTTTATTTGTCACCCAGGTGTCTGTCATATGCTGCAGCTCGTCAAGACCCATTTTTGGTGGCCTAACTTGGAGAGGGATGTCAGGGACTTTGTCACAGCTTGTTCCACCTGTGCACAAAGCAAACACATCAACCAACCTCCAGCGGGACTGTTATTACCCCTTCCCATCCCTAGCCAGCCCTGGTCCCATATTGCACTCGATTCCGTTACTGGTTTGCCCAATTCCAATGATAATACCATCATTTGCACAATTATTGACAGTTTCTCTGTCTGCCCAGTTTATTCCTCTGTCAAAACTTCTCTCGGTGATGGAAACAGCCTACTTGATAACGGTGCATGTTTTTCGCCTCAACGGCATCCCTGTGGACATTGTTTCTGACAGAGGTCCCCAATTTGTGTCACAGGTCTTGAGAGGTTTCTACCAGGCAATTGGCGCTTCTACCAGCTTGTCCTCGGGATACCACCCTCAGTCAAATGGCCGGACTGAGAGGTGCAACCCGGAACTGGAAGCCATGCTAAGAAGTGTCACTCTCAACAACCCTTCTTCTTGGTCTCAACAGTTGCCTTGGGTCAAGAATGCCCACAACTCCCAGGTGTCCGTGGCCACAGGGAAATCTCCATTTGAAGCCACACTGAAGTACTCCCCTCCTCTGTTTCCCTCGTAAGAAGTTGATGTTGGCGTCCCCTCTGTCAACTTACATATAAGCCTTACAGGAGGACCTGGCGTGTTACCAAGCAGGCCCTTTCCAGGTCAATAGAACAAAACAGGTGGTTTGCTGACAATCATCGAAGAGAGGCACCCACCTATCAAGTCGGACAGAGGGTGTGTTTGTCTACCAAGGGCATTACCCTCAAGGACACTCCACGCAACCTGGCTCCACAGTTCAATGGTCCCTTTCCCGTGGTCAAGATAATAAATAGGTCTGTTGTGCATCTGCAACTTCCCGCTTCCATGAAGTTGCACCTTACATTTCATATCTCCCTCCTGAAACGGGTGTCTACCAGTCCTTTATACCCTCCTACCGACACCCCCCCCCGCCTGATCAACAACGACCCGCATTCATTGTTCGACGTCTCCTGGATGTGAGACATCGGGGCCGTGGTTGTCAATGTTTGGAGGATTGGGAGGCTACGGCCCTGAGGAACGTTCATGGGTTCCCAGATCGCAGATCCTTGACCCAACTCTCATAACTGACTTTTTTAGGGACCACCCTGAAAAGAGGTTGAGACCACCGAGAGGCGGTTCTTGGGAGGGGGGCTCTGTAGGATCCCTGGTTTCTTCCTGGTTTGCCTTCATTCACTCTCTTCACAGCTCACATCTAATTATGCTTATGAGACCCACCTGTTGCTACCTGAGGAGGACTGATTCTGGTGGCCTACTTAAGTGATGGCTAGACACCTCTTCAGTGCTGGGACAACTTCTGCCTATGGGTAAACTAGAAACCAGTCACCTACCTGTTCCTTCACAGCCAATCCTGATTGTCTGTGCTCCTCTCCAGGACCTCCATGTCCTGCTCCTCTGAAGTCCTTCCACGGCCTTCATCCTGTACTCTTGGGTGCACCTGCAGAAACATCAAGAGTCCAGTCTCATCAGCGATTCAACAAATACTGGGTCTACTTGTTCCTCTCTCCACCGCTCCTCACGTATGCCATCTCCTCGTCGAAACCAGGACCACTTCTCTCCTTTGGTTCTTCCTTCAGGAACAACAAGTAAGACAATTCTGATTACTTCAAGATTCAAACATCAAGTCAACAAGATTGGATACTCACCTCTACTCCGTTCTCTTCTAGCTCTTCCCTCCAACTCACCTGTAAATAATTTTGTATACCTGGTTGTTGTGTATTCCTTCTCGGTCTGCCACTTCGGGGTCATACTAATGACACCATGATATTTTAAAGTCATGCCTTTTTAACCCTTGTGCGATCTTAACATTCTGTTTACTCCCCTTGTCCTACGGGTCAAAAATGACCCGCACTACCAAAGACCCAAAATAAAGCAGCTTTATTGAACTTTAAATCCAAAATCCATTTTCCACGATGAAACAACCTGTTATTTATCAATGCATCTCAATTTTTATTTATTTTTATCATGTATTTTTGTTACACAATACAAAAAGACAATCACCAGTTAACAGTATTACACTTTTTTTTTTACCACAAACCAACTGTCAAAACAGTTTTCTTTTACACAGTAAAGGTTTATTATGGCTATTATATAAATGTAAAGTAATTATTTCTGAATTATTTATATTGAAAGGGAAAAAACAGTCAACAATCTGAAACTTTTTTCCATCCATAATTTTCCAATTTTCTCCATATTTCCGGAAGCCCATCAAATTTGTATTCTCCAGGATGATTTTTTCCATGGTTGGTGTGATGAACAGGAGAAAGGTGGATGAAATGTCCTGGGCATGGGCAGCTGAATACCTTGTTGGTCCTGGAGTCATCCTTATTATGTTTGATGCTGCTGTTCTTCCCTGGTTGCTGTCAGAAGTTGTTGAGGACCATACAATTCTGCCATTCTTTGACAAAAATGTCTCTCTCTCAGCTTGAGGGATTTCCTCTTCTTCTTCATCTGAAGATGCATCATCTTCTGTGTTGCATTCCTCCCCATCATCCTCTTCAGATACATCTTCATCCTCTTGTTCCTCCTGAGCTCCTGAAAAGATCTCATCCAGGACCTGTTGGGCAGTGAAATGTCTACTCATGTCTTCAGCATGGAACCAACAAGGGATCCTTTGATTCAGGGTACCTTTATCCTCTATACTGAATTTGTTTTTATTATTTCTTAGTTTGTTTTTTTGTTTTGCTTGGCAGCTTGTGTGATGTGAGGGGTTAGCTGCAGATCAAGAGTGCAGGTGCAGGTCAAATGCAAGTTCTAGTGTCTTTGATGTGTGTGTGTGTGTGTGGGGGGGGGTGTGTGTGTGTGTGTGTTAGAGAGAGTTTGTGTGTGGCCTTTGAACTTTTTTCTGGTGTTTAAATGCCTTTATAATTCACGGGTCAAAAATGACCCATAGGACGATCTTTGGACCCTAGTGGTGTACAGCCCACATGGAAACCTAGACAAAAACAAAGTATCACTTTTTGTAATGATGGGGTCACTTTAGGAAAAGTCATAACATTTCAAGTTGTAAAAATATAGTTTAAGGTATTTTTTCTATAGCTAAACATGGTAGCGGGTCACTTTTGACCCGCAGGACAACACAAGGGTTAAGGTATTCATAATCATCCTGTTTCTTGCTTAAACCTTAATTCAGCCATTCAACCTCCTGTTTGCAACACAAGTACAGCTTAAACTAGAGTTTCATACATCACATATTTTCCTTTTGTAATCATCATAAGTAACAAACCGATTTCCATCCATCCATTATCTTTACCAGCTTCTTCCATGTTTGGGTGCGGGGAGGGTCACGGGGATCGCCGGCGCCCATGTCCAGCAATCACTGTGCGAGGGACGGGGTACACCCTGGACGGGTCGCAAGTCCATCACAGGGCCACGTAGAGACAAACAACCATCCACTCTCTCACTCACACCTAGGGACAATTTAGAGTTACCAATCAGCCTGCATGTTTTGGACTGTGGGAGGAATCCGGAGTACTCGGAGAAAACCCACGCATGCACGGAGAGAACATGGGGGAGACCGTGGCGTAGTGGTAATGGCAGCCGTCCCCCGATCGGAAGGTTGGCGGTTCGAATCCCGGTTCCCCACACCATGTGTTGTTGTTTCCTTGGGCAAGGCACTTAACCCTGAGTTGCTCCCGGTAGGACTGGAAAGCACCTTGCATGGTAGTCTGCCGCTACCGGTGTATGAATGTGTGTAGCATTCAATGTGTGTAGCGCTTTGAGATTTTCACTAATGAAAAGCGCGTTATAAATTGAATTCATTATTATTATTATTATTAACATGCAAACTCCACCCAGAAAGACCCCTGGACCGGGATTTGAACCAGGGACCTGTTCGCTGAGAGGCAGCAGCTCTACCAGTTGCGCCACCATGCTGCCTAACAAACCAACTTATTTTTCCAAATTACATGTTTACTCCCATAATCTCCATGTGAACTTCACTTTATTCATACACAAAAAAGTATTCATCGAGTTCAGCTTTTACCACACAAGAACGGAGCTAAAAAGGGTGTCATGCAATGTTCCCTCTAATTTTTCACGTGTCTGGGCATACACACAAGCTCTCTGAGCACACTGAGGACTAGTGCATTAACAGAATACCCGAGTTTTCGACAGCTCGAGTGCTTTGACTTCTATCGAGGCTTTTTTGTCCACCTCGAGTACCCGTAGTGACGTCATCACATCACATTTCACAGCGTGCGAGGTAGCTTTTAGCTTTTAGTAGACGCCACAAAATGGATTCCTTTGTGCGCACGGATGTAAATGGAGCAGGCAGTCTTGTCAAAAAGGTAAAACAGTTTTTAATTTATAAAATGCGCTATTTCCTGTTGATTTTCTGTTCTCTGACCACCGTAGATTGTGACTGGCAGCAGGTGGCGGTGTTGCATTGCAGGCCACATATATAACACGGCAGCTTCCTCTCTCGTTTCACAAACAAAAGCAACATATTAATCTCTCTAGACCTATTAAAAAAACCTATAAACACATTAATCTCTAAAAGTAAACCTAAATTGCACAGCACTTCAGGCTGTGGTGCGGTGTTGCCCCATTTGTTTTTCAGTTTCGGTTTCAGCGCCGCACGGTATACTTTCACTTTTAATATTAATAATAATAACTAATAGTTTTGTTTTTCCTGTGACTTATCTGCAGTATGATAAATGATAGGAGCATAATAAATGCTCCCAATGTTTTGTTGGTCTTTTTTTTCTTTTTGTAAAGACGGTTTTTATGCATTTATATTTATTTATTTATTTTGCATCATAAGACACTGTGACGTCATCGGCTACTCGAGCGTTGTTCGAGTTTTTTTATGTTAAGGTCGAGGTTAAAAATTATGTACTCGTTCAACCCCTACTGAGGACCACTATGAGCAACATCAGGACGTGCGCACATGCAGTTCTGTAGATAACATACATTTATAATAATGCTGTAATCTAATAAAGAATCATTTCACAAAGAATTGATCTTTATTCTAAATATATCTAATTTAAATGATTTTTATTTTAATGCTTGTAGGGTTTTTGTTTAAAATCTCTACATTATTATTTTTTTATTGACAAACTATTTATTTTACTGTAAGTTTTTAAAAAGTGTATATTCCTCCATTGGTCCACCCTCTGGGTCAACAACATCCAGATCTTCCTCTGTTCTGCAGAGCTCAGAACTGATGCTGGTTCTGGACCTCCTCCTCTGCACACCTGGCCTCAGTCTGCAGAGGAGGAGGTCTTCCTGATCATGGATTTGTTGAACTGACAGCATTGATGCATTCCTTTTGATGGCAAGTAAAATATTATCAATGAGTACTTTAACTTGCTCAGGATCAGATTTTTTTTGTGTGTAACATCTCGTTCCTTTTCTCTCGGTCTTTTGCGCTCTCCTGCAATAATGTACCGATCCCTTTCCCCATCTTTAGTCTTCGTACAATACCAACAGCATTCAAATAACTTTTCTGTTGAATGTGACGCTTGAGGTAGTCCAACATCCATTCAGTCCACATTTTCCCTCTGTAAACTCACTTGCTAATTTGGCTTCGCTGCATGTTTTGCAGAGCAAACCCTTCTCACTTGAAAAAGATAAAATCTCACCCAGTTTCACCACTTGTTCTATTTGGACATGCTCTGACAGCCATTCCATCTTAAAAGAAGCACTTTTTTTACTTTAGCTTGATGAGTGGATGTCCCACTGCCAGATCATTTAGCCATGATAGGGTGATAGCTTTTGTGTCTCTTAACTCTGCCGCACTTTTCCTACCTAGCAAAAATGCCAGGTGCCACCGCTCTTACCGGCATGGCACGTAAACACAATAGCATGCGATGATTGGCTGCGTAAAATAAGTGAACCACATGAGCTGGACACCTGTCACTCACTGCGTTAGATCGTTCTCATTGGTCCATAGTAAAAACTGATGTCTGAGCTCAACGTATATGTGGCAGGACGGGTATGATAAAAGAGGCAACTTTAGTTTAAAAATGAAATTGGTTGCAATAACTTCACATAAAAAGTTACCTTTGAGGCACAGATGAGGCTTGAGACAATTTCACACAGCTCCACAAATTAAGTTGCATCATTGTTTTAGTTTTAATTAAAAATACTAAGTTAAAACCACTCGCACTTTAAAAACAGTTATGGTTCCACTCAGCAATAGAAATGCAATTCTAATCCAAGCTGAACATCAGTCGGCCCAGATCAGCCACACAGGACGGGTGACACAGCCTCACGCCGGTGTTATGAACAGCGCGCACCCAACCAGCAAACAGGACAAGTCGGCAGTCGATGGACAACCCAGATAGAGGGCGGAACGCCAGTCGGGACAATCAGGACGGCAGGCAAACGAACGGCCAACAGCAGCAGCTAACAAAAAATAAATAATGTATTAGAATTTTAATCTGAAAGCATAAAAAAATAAAAGAAAAACGCGCTTTACTCACCACCGAACTCCACCTCTAACAAAAGAGGGGAAACAGGAAGCTTGTACCGTATTTTCTGGTGTATAGGTCACACCGGTGTATAGGTTGCATTGTCCAATTATCACCAATAGATTGGAAAAATCCCTAGATAGGTCACACCGGTGTATAGGTCGCACCTACGTTTAGCTCTGCTGCAAATGTCTGCCACAGGAGCGCACAGCAAGGCTTTAAAGAAGATTAACACTTAAAAACAATTATTTGTTTGATAAAAATTATAGCAAATATGTGTCTGAGCTGAACTTTTCCACTGGCAAACCCAGGGGAGAAAAAAAAACACTAGAACTGCCATGAGTTTGTCAAAATGACAATTCTTCCATTAGGTGTCATGAGCCTGGGGGTGGATATCTTTGTTTTTGGGTAAACATCCCCTCCTGAGAATCTTCTCCCAGCATAATCTTCTCCAGTAGGTCAAAACAAAAGATCCCCCTCACACAAAGAACATTCATTTACATACATCCCCCACAAATTAACCACACATTCCAACAGCATTTCCAACTTGCTTCTACAGAGAGAGAGAGTTGTTTTCACCAGAGACTGCTCTGTAGGTGGGGGGGGGGTTCTTACAAGCTTTGATCAAAAATAATGTTACACTGAATTTTATTTTTTTATTTTTTTTCATTCAACCTTTATTTAGTCAGGTAAATCTTATTGAGCCTCGAGGCCAATGAAACACATACATTAAACAATAAACAATAGAAAAGTAGCAAAAACATCCATCCATCCATCCATCCATCCATCTTCTTCCGCTTATCCGGGGTCGGGTCGCGGGGGTAGCAGCCTAAGTAGGGAGGCCCAGACTTCCCTCTCCCCAGCCACTTGGTGCAGCTCCTCCAGGGGAATCCCAAGGCGTTCCCAGGCCAGCCGAGAAACATAGTCCCTCCAGCGCGTCCTGGCTCTTCCTCTGGGTCTCCTCCCGGTGGGACATGCCCGGAACACCTCACCAGGGAGGCGTCCAGGAGGCATCCTAACCAGATGCCCGAGCCACCTCAACTGGCTCCTCTCGATGTGGAGAAGCAGCGGCTCTACTCCAAGTCCCTCCCGGATGACTGAGCTTCTCACCCTATCTCTAAGGGAGAGTCCAGACACCCTGCGGAGAAAACTCATTTCAGCCGCTTGTATCCGAGATCTTGTTCTTTCGGTCATAACCCAAAGCTCATGACCATAGATGAGGGTGGGAACGTAGATCGATCGGTAAATTGAGAGCTTTGCCTTTTGACTCAGCTCTCTCTTCACCACGACAGACCGGTACAGCGCCCGCTTCACTACGGACACTGCACCTATCCGCCTATCGATCTCACGCTCCAGTTTTCCCTCATTCGTGAACAAGATCCCGAGATACGTAAACTCCTCCACTTGGGGCAGGACCTCCTCCCCGACCCGGAGAGGGCATGCTACCCTTTTCCGGCTCAAGACCATGGCCTCGGATTTGGAGGAACTGATCCTCATCCCGGCCGTATCACACTCGGCTGCAAACCGCTCCAGTGAAAATTGTAAATCACGAACTGATGAAGCCAGTAGGACCACATCATCTGCAAAAAACAGAGAAGCGATTCTAAGGTCACCAAAACAAATCCTCTCAACACCTTGGCTGCGCCTAGAAATTCTGTCCATAAAAGTTATGAACAGAATCGGTGACAAAGGGCAACCTTGGCGGAGTCCAACTTTTACCGGAAACGAGCCTGACTTACTGCCGGCAATGCGGACCAAGCTATTTATATATATATATATATATATATATATATATATATATATATATATATATATATATATATATATATATATATATATATATATATATATATATATATATATATATATATATATATATATATATACAGGTAGTCCCCGACTTACGAGCGCTCTGACCTACGAGCATCCGGACTTACGAGCTGGCAAATTTTTGGAAAAAACGCAAAAAATACTGAGTTTTTCTGTGTTTTTTCACCACAGTCCGTTAGCTAAACTTGTGGACACACGTTTCCGATCATTTTTATGCACTCATAAGCGGTTTTTCGATGAAAAACGAGTGTTTGTAGTCGCGCTAGCAAAACCGTTCCAACTTACGAGCGAAATTCCGGACTTACGAGACACGTGGCGGCCGTTCCAAATTACGAGATTTCCATGTTACGAGCGCCTCGTTGTAACGGAACTCGCTCGTAAGTCGGGGACTACCTGTATATATATAATATATATATATACTTATAAATATATATATACATATATACATATATAATATATATATATATAATATATATATACATATATATATATATATATATATACATATATATATATATATATACATATATATATATATATATATATACATATATATATATATATACATATATATATATATATACATATATATATACATAGATAGATAGATAAACTTTATTACAGACTCAGGGTCCAACCTAGATAAGAGACAACAACCATGATAAAATAAAATACAAAATACAAAATACAAATAAAAAATTACAAAAAATTATAAAATAAGATAAAAAGAACAATAGAAAAAGTACCTAACCGTTCAGGAGGCAATCATACCAATGTCTCCAAAGCACAGATGAATATTTCACTGCACTATATTTGACATTAGTCAACAGTAGAATAATTCTATTATTAGACTTATGTAAACGACAAATAAATTTATACATAAAATTTCTTAAAACAGCCATCAAAGTGTTGACGCGAGCAGATACAAACAGTTCACTGGCACTGGTCCATCTGGGCTTATTTAAAAGAAGTCTTAGTGCGTCATTATAAGCCACCTTCAATCTATGAAGACTGGCTTTTTTAAAATTGCACCACAAATGTGCCGTATACAGTGATGAACAATATGATCTAAATAAGTTAATTTTCACTTCATCAGAACAGAATGCAAACTTACGAGCAAGGATATTTGCCTGAGCATATATCATTCGAACCTGACGGTAAATGTCCTCATCATCAGACCGACGGTCTGTCAACACATGACCCAGATACTTTACTTCATTTGCAACATTCAATAAAGTCCCAGACAGCTTAAAAAGTGGAAACACGCTATTTTTGTCCTCTTTAGTGCGACAAATCAAAATGAGACTTTTAGAGGGGTTGAATATGATATCATGTGTCTCACCATATGCTGAACAGACATGAAGCAGCTTCTGAAGACCAGCAGAACTTGGACTAAAAACCACTAAGTCATCAGCATACATAAGATGATTGATAATTGTATCTCCAACCATGCAGCCAGTTTTACATAGGTTTAGCTGCTTAGAGAGGTCATTCATATAAAAATTAAACAGTATAGGAGATAAAATGCTCCCTTGTCTGACACCATTGCTGACACGGAAGGATGCAGACACACAATTATCCCATTTGACTTGCATATTTTGGTTAGCATACCAATAGGACAGACATCTCACTATATATTTGGGCACACCAGCTTGGCATAATTTTAAAAATAGTTTTCGATGGTTTACATATATATATATCACACACTTTATGGTATTGTAGGCCATTGCATTAGGTAATACATTCAGCAATTACTTTTACTTTAATACTTTAAGTATTTTTAAAAGCAAGTACTTATTTACTTTTACTTAAGTAAAAATATTAATATGGTACTTCTACTTTTACTAGAGTATATTTTTGTCTGTTTATTTGCACTTTTACTTAAGTACAGTGTTTGAGTATTTTCTCCACCACTGGATTTACCTGACTATATAAATATGCCCCAAGGCCTCCTCCCCGCCAACAGATTGGAATGGCCTCATATACATACCAATGGCTTTAAAAATGCTAATTCAATTTGTCAGTTTGACAATCCCATGGGTTGCATAGGTAGAATTGTCATTTTGACAAAAACTGGTAGAGCTAGTGTTAATAAATTAACGTAATTGTGAAATGAGCTGGATTTTAACATTTGTTTCACCGAAAGTGATAAGCCATATATAGGTTGCACCGGTGTATAGGTCGCAGGCCTTGAAAGAAACCATAAAAAGGTGTGACCTATACACCGGAAAATACGGTACATGCGGCCACGAGAACGATAGATCAGCAGTCAGCTGCTTTCTGAGCGCACATTAATTTACAGCTAGCGTGTGCCAAACAGCTAACACCGAGGTCTGAACCGGAAAGAAAATGACGTGAGGTGAACAAAATAAGGGCAGGCAGCAGCACCAGACCAATCAGATCCCGGGATTTGTGTGCTGCGTTCAAAGGCTGCAGGACATACTGCGCAATTCAGTTTACAGCACGTTGGATTTTATGCGCTGCATATATTTTATTGTGCGCAGAGAATGTGCGAGCAGTGTGCAATTGCGCAGGCGCACAGCTTAGAGGGAACATTGGTGTCATGCCTGTAATGGCCTACGAGCCTACTAGGCCTGGTTGTCATACATTAAGCAGGAAACATGAACATTTAGTCATCAATCATGAGACGCAGCTCATCATCTCACTCACATTAAGCAGGAAATATGAACCTGTAGTCGTCAATCATGAGATTCAGCTTGTCTCTTCACACACTGTCCTCGGGCAGCAGCCAATTTCACAAAAAAAGTGACTTTACTTGACAAGTGGCAAAGAAGTATATTGGACTGGTACAGGACATGGATGAGGACAGCAGGAAAGTGGTGAGATGTGCCGAAGGAGTGACAGATCGCTTCAAGGTGGAGGTAGGAGTGCATCAAAGATCGGCTCTGAGCCTCTTCTTGTTTGCTTTGGTGATGGATCGACTAACAGATGAGGTCAGGCAGGAATCCCTGTGGACTATGATGTTTGCAGATAACACTGTGATCTGTGGTGAGAACAGGGAATAGGTGGAAGATAAAGTAAAGTCAAAGTCAACTTTATTGTCAGAACTGCAATAAGTACAGGACATACACAGGATTGAAATTGCGTTTCTCTCAGTCCCTCGGTGCAACAGTAACCATTTAAACACTAAAACACTGAAACATTTAATAAACATAACCATAAAATTGTAAAAGTGTAACACACAGACTGCGTGTATCCTTGCTGTCCTTGAAACGGTGAGCTATTTTCCTGGAATACTGCTTCTTGGCCTTTCTGATGCCCCAGGCCATAACTTGGAGAGGTGGAAGTATTTACTTGAAAGAAGAGGAATGAAAGTCAGATCTAGTAAGACAGGGTACATATGTGAATGAGAGGGAGATCGATGGAACAGTGAGGCTACAAGAAGCCAAGGTCACAAAGGTGCAGTACTTCAAGTACTTAGTGTCCACTGTCCAGGAAAATGGGGAGTGTGGTAAAGAGGTAAAGAAGAGAGTCCAGGCAGGATGGAGTGGATGGAAAAAAGTTTCAGGAGTGATTTGCGACAAACGGGTGTTAGCAAAGGTCAAAAGAAAAGTTTACAATATAGTTGTGAGACCAGCTATGTTGTATTGTATGGAGACAGAGACATGGACAAAAAGACAGGAGAAAGGACTGGAAGTGGCAGAAATGGAGATGTTTGAGGTTCTCCTTAGGAGTGACAAGGATGGATAAGATCAGGAACGAGATTATCAGAGGTACAGCACATGTTGAACAACTGGGAGATAAAGTTTGAGAGGCCAGACTGAGATGGTTTGGACATGTCCAGAGGAGGGACAGTGGGTTTATTGGAAAAGGATTTTAGAAATGTATCTGCCAAGAAAATGTCAAAAATGGAGGCCAAAGAGGAGATACATCTCTTTAACATCTCACTGAGCCAGGCCATCGTCCCCACCTGTTTCAAAGCCACCACCATCATCCCTGTCCCAAAGAAGGCAACGCCCGCATGCCTCAATGACTATCGCCCAGTAGCACTCACCCCCATCCTGATGAAGTGCTTTGAACGGCTAGTCATGAAAAGCATCACATCTGTCCTCCCTGACTCCCTGGATCCCTTCCAATTTGCATACCGACCTAATCGCTCAACCGACGATGCCATCTCCTCTGCCCTTCACACAGCTCTCACACATCTGGACACGAAGGACTCCTATGTTAGAATGTTGTTCATCGACTTCAGCTCGGCATTCAACACCATCATCCCCCAACAGCTCATCCTTAAACTGGACAGTCTGGGGCTGAATACCTCAATGTGTAACTGGCTGCTAGACTTCCTGACTGGGAGACCACAGACAGTACGAGTCGGGAGTAACACATCTAGCACCATCACATTGAACACAGGGGCCCCACAAGGATGTGTACTGAGCCCCCTTCTATTCACCCTGCTAACACACGACTGCACACCATCATACAGCTCCAACCACTTCATCAAGTTTGCGGACGACACAACAGTGGTGGGTCTCATCAGCAACAACGATGAGACGGACTACAGGAACGAGGTGAGCCGCCTGGCCTTGTGGTGCGGACACAACAATCTCACTCTCAACGTGGAGAAGACAAAGGAGATTGTTGTGGACTTCAGGAAGAAGGATGCCCAACATGCCCCTCTGACCATCAACAGCACCGCAGTGGAGAGAGTAGACAGCACCAAGTTCCTGGGAGTGCACGTCTCAAAGGACCTGTCCTGGAGCAGGAACACTGCAGCACTGGCAAAGAAGGCTCACCAGCGTCTCTACTTTCTCCGCAAGCTGAAAAGGGCTGGAGCTTCAACCCCCATCATGAGCACCTTCTACAGAGGTGCCATAGAAAGTGTCCTGACCAGCTGCATCACTGTGTGGTTTGGTGCATGTACTGCATCCTGCCGCAAGAGCCTCCAGCGCATTGTGAGAGCAGCTGAGAAGATAGTCGGCACCTCCTTCCCCTCACTGCAGGACTTACACAGCAAACGCCTCACTCGGAAAGCCCACCGCATGGCAGGTGATCCCACACACCCACTACACAGCCGCTTTAGACTGCTGCCATCAGGGAGGAGACTGAGGAGTCTCCAGGCTCGAACCAGCAGACTGAGAGACAGCTCTGTTCATCAGGCAGTCAGGATGCTAAACACTCTGCCTGCTCTGCCCCCCCTCCCATTTGAACTGCCTTAACACTAAAACTTTCTCACACATTACCACACAACACAAAGATTTTAACACTGGACTCTGTGTCATCAAACGGTTTATTCACTAAGCTCTCGGTCATGTGCTCATACAGTTTGCACTACTTCTCATACTTGCACTAATGTTTGTATTACATCACTGCCTATAATCATAATACTGTTTACATTCTCTGTTTACATTTATTAATACTGTTTACTTTTATTACTACTGCTTACATGTAACTACTACTGTTTACATTTACACTACTCTAATATCTACACCACTGCTGATACATATACAATGTGCTCTGAACGGTCTTATTTAGGGATGCCCAATGTGCCTTACTGCATATGCCACTTTTTGCCTCTATAACAACATCAACTACTACCTCATACATATACTGTGTACATTAACTCATACGCTGCTTTGCCACTTTGCAAATGTCAATGCTAGAAACCTTTAGTTTATTTTAGTTATACTTTTTATACTCTTTTTTTATACTAGTATGCAAAAACTCAGGACAGTATTATGTTCATTAAATGTTTAATGTTTTAGTTTTAGAGTTGGTGTAAATTTTCATACTCTTATTCCACTATGCAAAAAACTCAGGACAGTGTTAGTTTTACTATTTTATGCTTATGTCAATTATTATATGTTTCAGTGTTTCAATGTTTAGATGTTTACTGTTGCACCGAGGGACTGAGAGAAACGCAATTTCGGTCCTGTGTATGTCCTGTACAGTACATATTGCAGATCTGACAATAAAGTTGACTTTGACTTTGANTACTTGCCTCAAATTATCTGCCTCAGCAGCACACACCAGGGCTGCCAACTTTTCAAAAAGCCAAAGAGTGAGAATCTTGTTTTTGTGTGTGTGTGGGGGGGTTGCGGCAGCGCGGCAACAGGGTTTGATTGTGCTGGTGAGCTTCACCTGCCCTCATCCTGTTGGCTACATCCTACAATAGAAATTGACTGAAAATGACTCCCTACACTCTACTTTATAGATCTGTGTCAGATTGAAATACTATTTCATGTTTGAATATGTATGGAGGACCGAAACTGACATAATTAGAAATAAAAAGTAGAAAGAAATATATTAATGGACGAATAAATAACTAAAACATATAAAAACCAATAAATAACTTAAAATGCACTAATTAAATAAAAAAGGAAACCTTTCCTGGATCAGCTCTTCTCCTATTGGTCAACAGACAGGATAAAGCAGGATCCACGTGCAGATGTCTGTGCTGCCTCAGTGTAGTTTAAGGTTTAGTTTAAAACAAAAGCACAGGTGTTTTCCTGTTTGTTTTGTTTTAAACTAAACTTTAAACTTTAAGTGCATAAACTTTAAGTGAATTAAAATGGTTAATGGTCAAGTTGGTTTAATAAATGTACTCAGTTAACAAGATCTACTTGTGTTTATTCTTAATTTTCAATTCAATCTTACCTGCTCTTGGTGTTGCTAGGCAGACTCCGGCTAGCCAACAGCATTGCACACTTTATTTCCCTTTTGAAGGATTTTACAGCTGTGTTAAAATGACGAGGCGTCTCTAGCAGCAAAAGAATTTATTGATACGTTACAGGAATAATCAGAGAAAAAGAGCATTCAAATTATCTTTGTGTGCACACAAAAAATTGAGGAGCAAGAAACAGACCTGTCCCTGAGAAATTTTCCCTGGAATGCTGACATTTTCTAGGTGCCTTGCAAAATCATCACCCTGCATTATTATGGAGATGCTCTGCTGCTTCTTCTGGCCTCTGATTGGTCAAGTCACTATAGATAAGCTTTGGTTGCCCTGGGACAAAGAGCTGTTACATGTCCAGACGTTTGCCTGCATTCACCTTGTTTAATGTTCAGATGATTTTTAGCAAATGCACTAAGTCTTACTTGTGTGATAATATATTGTCTAAGCTACTGTAAGGCACTTAACACATGATTGCATAAACACTTGATTATAGCACATAAAAACAGTTGCGATTTATACCATTTGTAAAATAGTTTCAATCAGTATAAAGTATATAAAAGCATAATATTCTTCACTTTCCCTCTCTGCTCCTCCATCCATCTCGTTTTTCCTTTCTTTCTAACATGTTTGATATTAATGTATTTAACCCACTCACCTTTCTCCTCTTTCTTTTTCTTCAATTTGCCGCACACGAGCTCCTGCTCCGTGAGTAACTTTCTGCTCTGCAAACTGCAGGTAAGATGGAAGGTTGGAGCAAAAATACGGACTGATAACAAAAACGTGGATGTTCTTGTGCAAAACACCAAGGGTTGTGGTGAAAACGTGGAGCGGACTCCTGTATTTTCCCAATACGGAAGTGGAACGGAGTTGAGATTTTGACGTTTGTCAGTTTCAGCGTGAGAAAAGTGAATGCGGCGTGAGAGCGTGTGAAACCCCTCGAATGCGTGTGTCTCACGGTGACTACGTGAGAGTTGGCAGCCCTGGCTTAAATAACTGGTTTACAGTGGTGGAGAAAGTACTCAAACACTGTACTTAAGTAAAAGTACAAATAAACAGTCAAAAATGTACTCTAGTAAAAGTAAAAGTACCATCTTAATATTTTTACTTAAGTAAAAGTGAAAAGTACTTGCTTTTAAAAATACTTAAAGTATTAAAAGTAAAAGTATTTGCTGAATGTATCACCTAATAAAATGGTCTACAATAAAGTGTCACTACCGTATGTATGTTTTCTGTAATACATTGATAGTGTTCCATTTTAATGAACAATGCTGCAGATATTACATGTTTTATTGTGTTTACTCTTTGACACAGTTCACACTTGGACTTGTGACTCTGTGCATCAGAATTTCAGGGATGACCTAGAGTTAAATGGCATTAAGCAAAATAAGAAAGAGGAATGATTATACCTTTGAAAGTTTTTATTTAACACAAACAAAACCAGTGTCATTTTCACTGCAGTAAACGCGTTTAAGTCTGCCTGAAAAAAGGGGCATTAGACAACTGACAAAGAAATAGACAACGATCATTTCAACTCGTTTGTCATCAACGCTAGTTAACAAAAAAAGTCTAGTTAACCTTGTAATGAGCCAAAAGTGAACAATATTTTAACTTCTTGACATAACTTTCAAAACTTGGACCCAAGTGTCGAGCCATTTGGAGACATCTCGTCTCCTGTCCTAACATCCCATGAACACATTTTAACATTGTGGCAAGAATTTCTTGTTTAAGTTTAGAAGAAGTTGATTTTCAAAGTTTTTGGAGTCCAGTCTGGCTCTTTAGGGAGAGAAAATCTGTCCCGCTGTACTGAAAAGTGTCTCACATGCTGCTGAGGCAGGCAAGGGTGTGTTTAAAGATCCACTGACATGATTTTTCTACTATTCATCAAATTGCTCAAAATATATATATATTTTATCATTTAAATAGGTTAGTTTTTGCAAACAAAATGATAAATCACTTTAATTTTGCTTTAAAAGTTATTTTGAACTTCAAGCCGTGTTTAATCATGGGAAATCCGTTTACACCCGAACGCACCATCTGTGACGTAGTGTCCAGAGTGAGAGGCAGAGCTCTGGCTCAGTGCGCGGGTGTGAGCAGCTCCACATGAAGGTAAGTCTGATACAGCATCAGACCTAAATTAGATCCTGTTGTTTCTTGTTCCATCACCCAAACTATTTTCTGCTTCCCAAAATGAAGACAAATAGCTCAAATCTTCACATAGATTGATAAATTAGTCGGGTTTTAAAATGTCCGCTATTAAAGAGACGAGAGCCCTCTGCCTCTCACTCTGGACACTACGTCACAGATGGTGCGTTCGGGTGTAAACGGATTTCCCATGATTAAACACGGCTTGAAGTTCAAAATCACTTTTAAAGCAAAATTAAAGTGATTTATCATTTTGTTTGCAAAAACGAACATATTTAAATGATAAAATATATATATTTGAGCAATTTGATGAATAGTAGAAAAATCATGTCAGTGGACCTTTAACTTCAAAGACAAATAGCATACTGCGGGGACTGACTTGAGAACATCCATGGTAGTGACTGTGCTAGCCAATTATCCATCTATCTGTCTGGCACTTTCTGGAATGTTGTCCTTCATGACACTAAAGTAGTCCTCCTCCTCTGATGAGCTTGAGTTGTTACCAGGGAGCTGCACTGACTCCTGATCCAAGTGGGTCTTGATGTAGTTCAGGCCTACACACAACAATCATCATTATTACCAAACAGAGGAGACATAATTCATCTGATTACCTAAATGAGACACATGATTTAATCAACAACACTGTACTTTCAAAACAACAAAGTATGTGTCTCAATAACCAGAAATGACCATAAAGAGAAGAAACTAATTTTGCTCCTCGGTGGAATAAGAAAAACACATGGAGATGTGGAGACAGCTAATAATTTCATTAGATAATACACTGCTGTACACTGTGCAATGCATTCAGTTTTTGCTTTAAAACATTTTATGACGATCAGGAGCTTTGCATTAGAAAACACTACAGCATTTACAATTTATAAAAAGATGGCAATGTGAGGAACAGTTTAAATGATTTACCCAGTTTCAGCTTGTGTTCATCACTTGTCCAGGAAGTACGAAACTTTGGAAGAAGAATTGCTGCAGCAACAAGTTCAGGGTCAGCAAGCATAGGTCCAAAGCGCTGCTGGATTCCTCCTTGCAGGGCATCGATCAGTGGCTGGCAGAACTTAGAGGAGAGTCGTAGGCGGTCGAGCTTCACAGTCAGGAGGGTTATGGTGGGCACCAGCCACCCCATATGGACGTCTGCTTCTGCCTGCATTATGTTGAGGGCCTTGGCAACCGGGCTCATGGTCCCAACATATTCGGTCAGGAAAGCACATTCGGCAGGATTTAACCTGTTACATAAACAATTACCGGTATATTGTTTAATTTATTAATATAATTTATGTTAGTATGAAATATTTCATATAATATACTACTATCAACATGCTATTTACAATTCACCAGCAAATGAGCCTGATCACAATCATTTGCATTAACCTACAAATTAAAAGTTATATTGTGGCCAGAGTATTTCTGTAGTTTGATTTTATAATTGAAGAGTTTGTGTAGGTTAAATTTTCATGGATTTTCAACAGCATTAGTATCAACAACAGTCACATCTGGATAACAGAAAAAATAATAAAAGCATTTCTTCATATAAGTTCTGCTGCTGCAGAGGAACCAAAGAGCTGCATGTGGCTCCAGAGTCACAGGTTGCAGACCCCTGAACTAAACTGTCTTCTCACACAGCCATTTCAGATGTCCACTTTAAGTGGAGCAAAAACCTGCAGCCACAGCAACCTTTTCACAGATAAGTTTGAGACCACTGCTTTAAAGTAACACGGTGTTAATCCTGTCATTCTATAATATATCACCTTATGAATAAGCATGGGGCTAACGAGTTCCTAGCCACACAAGCAACAAACACCCAAACACTGCAGCTCATGTTATTTAGCAGCCAAGCACAGCGTTAGCAACATGCATGTTGCCAGTTCATGCAAGATTATAATAATTTAGTTGTTTACTTGTGAGCAAGGTACAGTTGAACAAGAAGCTGGCTAAGGTTACATAAGACTCCACTAACCTAAATTAATTTCACATGCTAAAGTAAGGTAGCGTTTAGCAACTTCACTTACCTCGACGTGTTTTTTCAGATTTGACGGCGAATTTTTGAAAGACAGGAGTTCATGGTTTCGGGGGAGGCAAAGTTGACACCGGAATCTCCACGAGTTGTTTTTAGAACCGGTTAACTCAAAGAAGTTTTTTAAATAAGGCCATGGGTGGTGCGTATCTTCTTGCTGGCTCTCCATGGTGGAATCCATTTTGGGTGTGTTAGGTAGAGGTGCAGGAGCACGCAGGTTGTCTACGTCACTGGCACAGCTCTTGCTGAAGGCGGGTCTAATGTTACCTGCCTGCTTTGCATTGGTTACTTTCTACGTCCGTAACTTTCAAACTAACGAACAAAAACAAAAAAAAAAAGCCGCAATGCGACTTCAATGTAACGTGTAACGCAACGCATTTTAGAAATGTAGTGCAGTAGAAAGTACAGATACTTAATGCAAAATGTAGTGAAGTAAAAGTAGAAAGTACCCCTGTTTAATTTTACTTAAGTAAAGTACAGATACATGAAAAATGTACTTAAGTACAGTAACGAAGTACTTGTACTTCGTTACTTCCCACCACTGCTGGTTTAATGACGGGTCAGGTTTTGAGGCCTAGTCATTGTTGACACGGTCTGTCTTTGAAAAAAGATGTGTAAACTGTCTCAATCATATCTAACCAGCTAAATAACAGTTTAACTAAAATAACACAGCCAAAAAAAAAAGTCCAGGCTCAACAAGGACCAGCACTTTGTTGTGAGTGTTACCGTCTGGAAGTTAACTGGAAGTTAGCATGTAAAGTAGCTACATGCTAAGTGAAGAAATTTTTCAACGGTGTTCAATGAGCCAGACGTGTCTTAAAAATGATAAAGATTTATTGACAGGCACAGATTAACAGAATAATCAGAGTTTAACAGGAAATAGAACAATTCATCGTGCACGAGGAGTTGTGAGCATATCAGACCTGTCCCGCCGAAGGTCCCCCGAGAATGCTGCTCTTTCAAAAGTCAAAGTCAAAGTCAAAGTCAACTTTATTGTCAGAACTGCAATATGTACAGGACATACACAGGACCGAAATTGCGTTTCTCTCAGTCCCTCGGTGCAACAGTAACCAACTAAACACTAAACACTAAAACATTTAATAAACATAAGCATAAAATAGTAAAAAAGTGTAACACTGTCCTGAGTTTTTTCATAATAGTATAAAAGTATGAAAATTTACACTAACACTGAAACACCAAACACCCCTAAAACACCAAACACCCAATGAACAAAAGCATAAAATGAAACTAGAAAGTTCCGGAGAAACTTTGACGGGGGCTGCCAGGCTGTTGCCAGACATCTTGAATCAAAATGGCTCCAAATGTTAATCAGTTCTAGAGATACATCTGATAAATACTTTCTATGAGTTTCAAACAGTACCAACAGTGAGTATGTTTTCATCAGATTCTAAATCATGTGACTTGACAGCAGCAGTTTGTGTGAGGAGTGTTCTCCCATTCATTTTCAATGGGGAAATATGGCAACTTTGTTAGCAAAATACATCGCCATGGTAACTCCGATTGCTTAGAAAAGTAATAGCACACATCTCTGAGTCGGGCCGGTCGTTTTGATATAACTTTTGTGGGGGTTCACTTTGTGGTTCGGTCCGTATTAAAGTTGAAAAAGATAACTTTTTCTGGTGTAGAATAATAAGTGGGCAGTAACCAACTAGTTCCTGGATTTGGAGATTCATTACGTCTTTGTTTGCAAATTACATTGCCATGGTAAGTCGAAATGCCAATAAAAGTAATAGCACACATCAGGGGGCCGAGCCCGTCGTTTTGATATAACTTTTGTGGGGGTAGACATTGTGGTTTGGGCCGCATTAACGGTGAACGACAATGTAGACACACGTTCGAGCACAATAACAATAGGTGGCTTCCATGCATTTACAGGTAGTCCCCGATTTACGAGCGCTCTGAACTACGAGCGTCCGGCTTTACGAGAGCTTCCAGGAACCAAACTACCGACTTGCGAGCTGCCGTTCCGACTTTACGAGAGAACAACATTAGAAAGCGTTGTTCCAAGATACGAGCGAAAATTCCAGAGTTACGAGAATTTACCGTTAGAAACCATTGTTCCGAATAACGAGATGAAAATTCCGTGTTTACGAGAAAACTCCGTTAGAAATCATTGCTCCAAATAACGAGATAAAAATTCCGTGTTTACGAGAAAACCCCGTTAGAAACCATTGTTCCGAATAACGAGATGAAAATTCCGTGTTTACGAGAAAACTCCGTTAGAAACCATTGTTCTGTTTTACGAGAACCGAGTGTTCGTGCCGACGGCTGAATGTCATGTTTCGAAGGGGAGTTTGGGGCAGGAGGTGGAATGTGGGGGGGGGGGAGGTGGAGTGGAGTTGGTTTCGGGGGGATGGGCGATGGTTGGTTTCGGGTTGGGGGATGGGCGATTTAACCATGCACCTGCACTGGACTTGGACTGGACATGCACACTGCACAAGGCGGGCACGCTGTGGTGGGTGGGGTGGGGGGGGGGGGGTATGTTTCGCGTGACAAATGGAAAAGTACAACAGCGGAAGGTTACATAGGCACTACTTTACTGTACCCCCACCCCCAAAAATCAAAGGCGGAGTGATTTCATCTGGTACTACATAAGCGAACAGCGCGAAAGCGGCCGCGTGGGTCTACAGTTTGGCGATTTGAGAGACACAGTTACACAACCTTCTTTAGCAAAACTAGCATTCGTTAGCTTTGTTAGCGTACAGTACAGATTAGCATTCTTTTTGAAAGCATGTCTGCAAAGCGAGGAGCTTCTTCTGCTGGTGGTGCGAGCGCTCCTAAAAAGCGTAAGGCCATCACGCTGGAGCAGAAGCTGGACATCATCAAACGAGCGGACAGGGGAGAGTCGACGTCCTCCATCTGCAAAGCTCTGAACCTGGTGAGTACAGTACCACCGTTAGCACGACTCGTAATGGCGGATCGTGAGCGCTTGTTAGCGAGTGTTTTACTGTACACGTGGCTGCGCAGATGAACAATGGCGGATCGTGAGCGCTTGTTAGCGAGTGTTTTACTGTACACGTGGCTGCGCAGATGAACAATGGCGGATCGTGAGCGCTTCTAGTCGCTGCGCAGATGAACACCGTACAGTACTGTAATAAGCACCGTAATACAGTAAGCATGCAGCGCACGGCAAGCGTCTGTTAGTTAATGACATTTTATTTTTTATTTTAGGTCAGTTCAACAGTCAGCACCATAAAGGCTGACCGCGAGCGCATTTTAGCTACCGTGAGAGGAGCAGCCCCCATGAGGTCCACGATGATAACGAAGCAACGCACGGGTGTTATCACAGAGATTGAGCGTCTGATGGGTAAGAAATTTTATTTTTTTATTAACAGTACGTACAGTACTGTACAGTACACTGTACAGTACTGTATTGCGTCTTTTAGATAGTAAATTATTTAAGAAATACAGTACCTGGACAGTACATTATTTTTGATACTGTATGCACTGTACTGTACAGTTTCATTAATTTTTTTTTTTACCTGAGATGTTTGTTTACAGGTGTGCTTTGTTTACCTGAGATGTTTGTTTACAGGTGTGCTTTGTTTACCTGAGATGTTTGTTTACAGGTGTGCTTTGTTTACCTGAGATGTTTGTTTACAGGTGTGCTTTGTTTACCTGAGATGTTTGTTTACAGGTGTGCTTTGTTTACCTGAGATGTTTGTTTACAGGTGTGCTTTGTTTACCTGAGATGTTTGTTTACAGGTGTGCTTTGTTTACCTGAGATGTTTGTTTACAGGTGTGCTTTGTTTACCTGAGATGTTTGTTTACAGGTGTGCTTTGTTTACCTGAGATGTTTGTTTACAGGTGTGCTTTGTTTACCTGAGATGTTTGTTTACAGGTGTGCTTTGTTTACCTGAGATGTTTGTTTACAGGTGTGCTTTGTTTACCTGAGATGTTTGTTTACAGGTGTGCTTTGTTTACCTGAGATGTTTGTTTACAGGTGTGCTTTGTTTACCTGAGATGTTTGTTTACAGGTGTGCTTTGTTTACCTGAGATGTTTGTTTACAGGTGTGCTTTGTTTACCTGAGATGTTTGTTTACAGGTGTGCTTTGTTTACCTGAGATGTTTGTTTACAGGTGTGCTTTGTTTACCTGAGATGTTTAACACACGGTCACAAGACTTTTATTAATAATAATTTTTAATTTTTAATTCAGTTCATGTTTTAACACACCTGTCTTTTCATGAACAACTTCTAGTCCTTTGGATAGAGGACTGCAACCAGAGGCATATCCCGTTAAATTTGATGATGATGCAGGAGAAAGCCCTCAAAATTTACCGGGATATCAAAGCAGAGATGGGGGAGGGCGTGGAGGTGCCCGACTTCCATGCGTCACGGGGGTGGTTTAATCGGTTCCGACAAAGGGCTAATTTGCACAACATAAAAATCCAAGGTAAGTGAAACATTTCATCTGTGCTTTAATTTTTAACACAGTGTACAGTAACATGTGGTTAATCTTGTCCTGTGTGTGTTTTTTTTCACCAGGAGAGGCAGCAGGTGGTGATGCGGCGGCAGCAGCCGCATTCCCAGAAAAACTGGCAGCCATTATAAGGGAGGGGGGATACACACCGCAGCAGGTGTTCAATGTTGATGAGACTGGTCTATTTTGGAAGAGGTTGCCCGACCGCACCTACATCAGCAGGGATGAAAGAACAGCAGCGGGCCACAAAGTGGGGAAAGACAGGATCACGTTGCTTTTCGGAGCGAATGCTGCTGGTGACTGCAAGTTAAAGCCGCTGTTGGTAAACCATTATGAGAACCCCAGGGCCTTACACCGTATGAATAAGAATGAACTGCCGGTGTATTGGGCATTCAACCGTAAGGCCTGGGTTACCCAAGAGGTGTTCTCAAAATGGTTTACCAAACATTTCGTCAACGACGTACAGCGCTACTGCAAACGACAGCGCATTCGCTTTAACATCCTGTTGTTGTTGGACAATGCACCGGGTCACCCCGCAAATCTGACTGACCTCAACCAAAATGTGAGGGTGGTGTACCTGCCACCCAATACCACCAGTCTCATCCAACCAATGGACCAGGGGGTGATATCGACCTTCAAGGCCTACTACCTTCAGAGGGTCATCCGCAGTGCTTTGTTGGAAACAGACGACTCTCCAGAGTTCACGTTAAAGGACTTCTGGAAGAAGTACAACCTGCGCCATGCTCTCAGTCACATTGATGAGTCCTGGCTTCAGGTGAGGGAGAGCACACTTAACGGTGTGTGGAAAAAGCTCTGTCCACAGTTTTTTGATCCCTCACTTGAGCCCGTGGACTCAATCAGCAGTGTGATTGAGAGTGTGGTGGAGATGAGTAGGAGGCTGGAATTGGAGATTGACGCTGAAGATGTTCGGGAGTTGCTGGCTGAAGAAGGCGAGGAGCTTACGACTGCGGACCTGCAGCAGCTGGATAGGCCGTCGGTAGAGGAGGAGGTGCAGCAAGAAGAAAGGCCAACCGCTCCGGCCAAGGTCTTCACGAGGCAGGTCTTGGCGAAGATCTTTAAGGAGCAGCAGCACGTCTTGGACCAGTTGGAGGCACTGGACGAGGATGGGGAGAGGTTCGCCAGGGCCTCCCGAGCTGTCCGTGACGGTCTGGCTTGTTACCTACAAAATACAAAACATCATTTGGTCAATGCTCCTTCTCATTTAAAGGTCCCCATATCTGGAATAGTTTACCATCAGCAATAAAAACATTGACTGATCTTAGAGGTTTTAATTCACAGGTGAAAAAATGGTTGAAACAAAACCAAATCTGTGAACACTGAATCCTATAGGGACAGAGGAGCAGCTGTGTGTGTGTGAGGGAACTGTTTAAGCCATTTAAACTTCATTAATTTTTTATTTTATTTTAGATGTTTTTATATAGGGAACTGTTTAATCTTAATTAAATTTTAATTTTATTTTAGCTGTTTTTATATAAAAGTCCAACCAAGGACTGGGTTTGCAAATTAGCCATATGGCTAGAAATCCTGTGTACAAAACAACGGTTGCTTCGTTTTTAACATGTAACATTGTTTATTGTGCTGTCCTTGTTCAAATAAACTTGAATGAATGAATGAACCGGCAGATCCTAGAGGAAAAAAAACAGGAGGCCGCGCAGAGCAGCATGCTGCAGTTTGTAACAAGGGGCACTGCAGCCACGGGCACTGCAGCCACGGCCACTGCAGCCACGGCCACTGCAGCCACGGCCACTGCAGCCACGGCCACTGCAGCCACGGCCACTGCAGCCACGGCCACTGCAGCGACTCTAGGATCTGCTGGAGCAGCAGAAGCAGCAGAGGAAATGCCATCCACCTCTGCTGCTGCACAGCCATCCACCTCTGCTGCTGCAAGCCAGCCGTCATTGGACATCTCCATCTCCAGCTCCAGCTCCAGATCCAGCTCCAGATCCAGCTCACCCTCTCCCCAGTAAACATCCCTCCGTCCTTCCCCTCCACCTGTCCCCAAAGGTAAAGAAATGTTGCATTTACTGTATATTTTGATTTTCTGTTTTATTTTATGTTACTTCATCTGTTAACCCACCTGTCTCTGTTCATGTCCACAGACGTCTGCTGCTCCTGCTCCTCCTCCTCCTCTCCACTCCAGTCATTCAGCCAGCCAGCCTCTGCACCCCTCCACAAAGGTAATGAAAACTTGCTTTTACTTTTTGATTTTGTGTTTTGTTTTTATGTTACTTAATCTGTTAACCCACCTGTCTGTGTTCATGTCCACAGACGTCTCCTCCTCTCCAGCCAGCCTCTGCAACACCTACCTTCACTGACCTCCTGCTCATCTCCCACTAACCTGCACAGCTTCATCATCCAGGTACCGTACAGTACATAATGAAATGTGAATTTAATTTTGCTTTTCTGTTTAGTTTCATGCTACATTTCATCATCCACCTGTGTCTTGTCATGTCCACAGCATCCCTCCAAAGCATTGTGGAAAGGCCGCCCCCTGGTCCAAACATCAGCACACAAACATCACAGTAAGGACAAGTTGTTTTTGGATGTGTTTAATTTATCTGTAAGCACAACACCTTGCTGTACAGTACAGTACATAATGTTAACTTACAAATTTCTGTTTTCCAACAGTGACA
>JBBPBX010013617.1:0-17710 GCA_038048925.1 Garcialebias charrua
AATCCATTTTCCACATCTATAAATATGTATTCATTTAAGACCTGTCTGTGAGGGCTACTCCCTCCTTAGCACTTTGAGATTTCCATTAATGAAAAGTGCGTTATAAATTGAATTCATTACTATTATTATTATTATTTATTTTTCTTCAAACCCCAATCTATCCTCTTCTTTTATTCATCTGACTCCAAACAGTTATTAAAATCTGCACCTGCATCCTTTTACTTTTATTAAATGTTTCAGAACGAATAACCCAACTGGATGACTAAATTAAATAAATAAAAGTAACTCCGACCTGTTTTTGGTTTTTCTAGAAATTATTATGCTCCTGTCTGCAGTACCTTTTTTCGTCCATCAGGGGTCTCCATTATACTCAGGCTCAATGTTGCCAGCTGTACGATAATTTTCGTATTTGTACGATAATTTTGCCCTCTGTACGATCAATAATCCCGACAAAGGCCAAAAATACAATAATTTCGCCATTCTGTAAACGTGTAGTTGTGATCGGTTTTCATCAGCCTGTCGCAACTGTCTGTCGGAGTTTTTTTGTGAACCCTGAAGGCGTCTTGGAATTCCAGCTAATCCTGCTTTTCTAAATGTGACAGAAGACTTTCTGTAGAGGTCATTAATTACCACCAGACAATAATGCGTATTGTCTATGGTTCCCCCCAGTACTGACGCCACAAAGCTGTGAGTGCCTGTTAAACGCTACAGTATTCAACAATAGAGTGACTATCGAGCATACTTATTTTGTTTATGATGGGTGTACGATAATCCTACATTTCTCACCTGGCAACCCTGCTCAGGCTGTACAGGAAACGACTGTCTTTTCCATAGTTGCCAACTCTGCTTATTTCCAGCGGAATTGGGCTTGTTTTCCCTGGAGCCGCTTTCAAATTTGATCAGCCGCTTGTGGCGGGTTTTTATTTTCGCTTCTCGTGGACATTGAGTCGCTTAGTTGTGCTTGTTTTGAAGGAGCTGATCGCTTCTTTCGGTCTAGAGATCTGGCAACCCTGCTCTTCGGGTCGACGCTCACAAGACGACGTGTACATTCACTGGATCTATTCACAAAAGTACGTCTTCCAAATTGGTAATCCACTTTCTCTGCTTCTTATATTGGGAAACACAAGTATGATACGTTCGGTTCTACATCCTCACAGCCTATACACAAATTATAAGACTACATCTCGTAAACCACGTCGGACCTATGGCTCGTTAGCTTTGCTGTTAGCTGCTAAGTTCGTCTACAAAAACTAAATTTGGATTATTTAAAGTCGATATTGTTTATCTACACGACGCGCCACTGTACGCTTTGTTAGCGAATCCGATGTGAGCTGTCTAACGTTACAAAGTTATAAAATGTCCGCTGTTGGGCAGCATATGCTATGCTAACGGGAGGTTCACTGCAATTTTCCAACTTTCCCGTTGTTTAAGTGTTATAACCTAAAATTATTGAGATAGAATGTCATAATCCTTTTTTATCAATCCTTCCAACTGTGAAGGTTCATTCGGCCCTAATTAATTTATCTCGAACTATCCGCAAATATTTTATTTGTTTATTCAAAAAACCGTACAATCCTGAGGCCTTCTAGCCTGGTTAAAACCAGACCCTCGTTCAGAGCTGAGCTGAAGTTCTATTTTTTTCATTTCACCCACATTCACGCTGTAGAGAATGATCTAGTCCTGTTAAAATGGAGAAGTGTAAACCGTTTTAATCGTAATGTCTATTTTTGTGTTTTAGGAAACCCACACCAGCTACTGAGGAGGTGAAGACTTCGTTTGGCACTCCATTTAACTGCTGTATCCAAATAAAACCTTGTTCTAACCTCAGCGCCTATTATTTAATCCTCAGATAGCTTGTGAAAAGTTTAAGGAAAAAAAAAGAAACAATAATAATCCATAATTATGTCATACAGGCTGAGAAATACAGTAATCATTATTTTCCTCCTTCTGTTTTTGAATTCTTTAAAGTCCATGACTCACCCTGTTTTCAAATTGCATCGCCATTATTTATTTGTTTATTTAAAAATAATACAGTAGCGTTTATTTATATTGTAGAGAAATAACGCATGATTCATAGCAGATTTTTAGCAAAAGCTCCGGGAAGATCTGCCCCTCTCTTTTCTCTCCCTGTGGGTCGGGAGTTCAGAAGGTAGCCGCACAGCAGAGCTCTGAGCGCACGTGCCCCGTGCTCCACGCTGGACAGAACCGAGCCCTGAGTCAACGAACAGAACTCCAAAGGTAACCGCAGAACGGGAGCCAGGGAGAAGACGAGAGAGGCCGCGCGGCTCTTGCTTCTCTAGGCAGAAGCTGAGAGGCTCTGAGAGCAGCGAGCAACAGTCGCAGCGGTGTTATATCTTATTAAAACGTCTATAAAATAAATAAATAAAAACAGAGCACTGGTCCAGTTGTACACACAAATGCACCAAGAAATATGCAGTTTTAACTCCCATTTTTTAAAGATATGTATGGAACAAATAAATAACCAGTAGGATCGTGGTTTTATTGAGGCAAAAAATATGATATCAAGGTTTTTTACTTAATAATTTCTGTATATAGCCTGTTTCAGCTTTTCCAGCTAATTCTACATTTTTAATCCAACTTTTCAGCCTAATTTAGCAAAACTATGTTCTTGTTTAGCTATTTATTTATTTATGTATTTATTTTTTAAATCATTCTAATTAACTTAAACTGTTTATTTTCATTAGACCAGTGTTTTTCAACCTTTTTGGAGCCAAGGCACAGTGTTTTCACTGAAAAATCACGAGGCACACCACCAACCAGAATTGTAAACAGAGATACTGTACTCTGTATCCGCCTATATTAAATATATAGTCATTCTTATCATAGTGTCTTGAATAGAAATAAAATAAACCCAGAAATGTATTTTTATCCTATTTTATATTTCTTATTTCAATGTGGTCTTGTGACTGTTACATGCTCAAAGCAGCAAGGGGCGATATGTACCATTTAAGTTTACTGGTATATATATATATATATTTTTTTTTTTAGGTACTTCATTGTGTATTTTATGAGTGTGGACAAAGTCAAACACTAAAGCTGTTTAGAAAACCACTTGGTTTCTAAACTTAAAAATATTTAGATCACAGATCAAAAATTTAAACTGAGAGCCTGTATCATTTTAAGGGAAAAATATGTTGTTTCAAAATTTCATAGCGTCTACAAATCCCCAAAAAATTGGGATAAATCCATTTTTCCCACTGTGCCGTAGTAAGTGGACCCATTATAGCCTTGGCCCCCTCTCGGCCCCCCCAGCAATAAGAGTCTAGCTCCGCCACTGGTCCAGCGCAACGCTGCAGAGAGACAGACAAAGAGAGCCACGTGCAGTTTGGAGAGCAGAGACAAGTCACGCAGGTGAGGCAGGCATTGACTCCTCACATGGCAGGAAACCATTATTTTAGAACATAAAAAAGGATTTAGTATTCTGTGACTAATTTTATTCTATTTTTAACTGGTCCAGGTGGAACTCTTATCAGATTATTTTATCAGCGAAAGTCAGCGCATCCATTTCAAAAACTCTCACCTAGTCCCGCCCTTACTTATTTAATCTCGAATTATAAGTAAGTCTAAATTGTCACTGTTTTAAACTAGACACCACCTAGTAAGCTTACAGTTTAAACTTGGTCTCAGAGTTACAGGGTCAGCGGCGAATAAATTATTTATTTATTCTAAAACCCCGACCCCTCTGTTCCAAACGCCCGTCGGCATCTGGGAGGCGCGACCACTGCGTGTTTTTACCTGGGACTTGGGTATTATTATTTACTTCACGTATACGTATACTTGTCTTATTTCCTTATCTTACTGAGTCCAATACACTGAGCTAAAATTTGCCTATTAATGTCCAATTTCAGATTTTTGTTGAAACAGGTAATCTGCTTACCTCATTGTTGTGTAGACCGGTCACTGATCAGTGCTCTGGACTCCGGCTCATCCTTTCCTGTCCGCGCGTGCAACCAATCTCGGTGGGACCTCCATTTTTGTTGGCTTTGATTATTATTCGCCCCGAATTCGTTATTTTGGTTTCACTTTGGATCAAAAAGGAGAGATACACTTAAACACGACAGACGCTCACTTAAAGTTCCAAACCAGTTTAATTTATCATAAGTTTAAAAGTCACAGAATACATTTGTTATATTTTATAAGCTATATATATATGATCTCATATGAGAAGACAGAGAGAGAGAAAGAAAGAAAGATAGAGAACAAAGAGAACATGAATGCGCATTCAAGGAGACAAGGCCATACAACCTGAAAGTTACTCCCTCGTGGCTTCTTCCTGCGTTGTCTGATGGAGGAGGGAATAACTTATACTTTTATACTCTTCTGTGGGGGTGTTTTCTGCTCTCAACCAATAAGAGAAGTTCTGCTTTGTTTTCTTGTAGGGTGTTTCCTGCCTTAACCAATAAGAGCAGTTTTGCTTTGTTTTCTTGTCTTACTCCACTGCCAGAAAGCTCCTGTTCTGGTTTACCCAGGCCTCAGGGAGTTTCAGCTTACTCTGGTTTCCAAAACTAAATATACAACAATGCTGAGCACCCACAAATCACACACACACTAGTAGACCACCAAGTGACCAATCAGTGCAACTGGACACCAAACCACACCAAAGACACACATAGATTAGGGCTGTTCTGACACTCCCTGGCTAAGCAAACATGCAGAACCAGAGAGTGGCTTTAGGTGGACTTCTCCCAAGCCAAATATCTGCAAAGTCATAAAACTGACAGACAGACAGAGAGGACACAAACTGCATCATTTGAAAACCCCTTCTGGTGGAATAAAAACACGAAGAATAAAATATTTTATTTCACAACAGTACATAAGTACATACATACAGAATTGTGTCTGTGTGTCTGTGTCACATATATATACATACACCGGTATAGAAATACATATTATTCTTTATACAGAAGAGTGTGTACATAAGTACATACATACAGTATTGTGTCTGTGTGTCTGTGTCATATATATATATATATATATATATATATATATATATAATATATAATATATATATATAATATATATAATTATATATATTATATATATTATATATATATATATATATACACCGGTATAGAAATACATATTATTCTTTATACAGAAGAGTGTGTACATAAGTACATACATACAGTATTGTGTCTATCTGAGTGATGTTGGCCACACATCTTAATGTGTGTGTGTGTGTGTGTGTGTGTGTAGGTTCTATTATGTGCATTACAGATGTTGTACGTTTAATGTCATGTCTGTAATAATTGTAATTACTCTTTCTCTATGCAGGTTTTTTGCTACTGGGGACTCCTACAGGAGCATAGCAAACAGCTTTCGTGTTGGAATTTCCACTGTCGTCAAAATTGTTCCGGATGTGGCGACCGCTATCTGGGACTGTCTAGTGGAGGAGTTCATGGCTGTACCTACAGTGGATGATTGGAGGTCCATTTCGAAGGAGTTTGAGGACATATGGAACTTCCCTCTGTGCTGCGGTGCGTTGGATGGAAAACATATTAGGCTGAAAGCACCTCGCAATTCAGGCTCAATGTTTTTTAATTATAAAGGTTCACACTCATTGGTTCTTCTAGCCGTGGTAGATGCAAAATACAGGTTCCGTATCATTGATGTTGGGGGGTATGGAAGAACCAGTGACGGCGGGATCTTGGCCAACTCCATCTTTGGTCAGGCTCTGCATGACGGCACACTCAATCTGCCACCGGACCAGCACCTCCCTGGCGGTGGGGACAGAGGACCCCAGCCCCACGTCATCGTGGCAGATGAGGCTTTCCCGCTGCGCAGAAATTTAATGCGGCCCTTCCCAGGACGTGGGGAACTGACCAGAGAGCAACATGTTTTCAACTATCGGCTGTCACGTGCACGGTTGGTGGTTGAGGATGCATTTGGGATCTGGTCTTGTCAGTGGCGTATGTTTCGGCGTGACCTTGAAATCTCCCCTGAGGTTGTGGAGAAGTGTGTCAAAGCCACTTGTGTTCTCCACAATTTCATCCGGGGTGACGACATACCAGCACACCGTGGAACAGAAGAACCCCTTCCTGGTGTCCAGAGAATGGGAGCAAACTGTGCGGCAAGAGATGCAATGGTGGCCAGAGGGGCATTCATGACATACTTCTCAGAAGAAGGAGCAGTGGCATGGCAGCAAACAGAGTAGTCATCACCCCCACTGACCTGCAACGGCTCTGTTACGTTCCACCAAATCACCTGCAGAGCCAAGTCATTCTGAACATTTTCTTGTTATACTTATTACTTTTGTTTAATTTAGTTCTTTATATGACCAAGTACACGCCGTTCATTGTGAACACTGTCGTATCCACATTTTCATTTGTTGAATGTGTATAATTGCATTAAAAATTACAGATGAAAATTGTGTGATAAATTTCTGTTCTGTCTTTCGGTTAGTTTTACTTAGAGAAGTATTCATACATAAACGACTATTAACAGAAACGCAACTGTTTTCGGTTTATGGTGATACCTTATATAACTTACATTTCATTATATAATCTCTAATAATTACTTTTTATTAAGTAAGTAAGAAAATGATTATCTGAAGTCGTACTGAACTAGTACTGTATTTGTTATTTGGGGAAACTTTTGTGCCAACATGTAATATTAACATAAAGGACCAAAAAATGAATAGCAGACTAAAACCAAAATTTTACAGAAATAGTATATTTCTGCCCTGTTCCACTGTATTCATATGAAATCATACAAATGCCAGAAAGTGCTAGTAACAAACCTGCAATATTAAAGCTAGCTACATGAAATGTAAAGTTTCTTATGTAGATTTACACCAGCCAGTTTCTCCTACGCATGTAAAGACTCGCACACCAATTCTATGTAGAAAACAGATTTATTTAAAGGTAGAAAACACATTTATTTAAAAGTAGAAAACACATTGCTATCTAAAATAAACAAAACACATTTATTTAAAAGTAGAAAACACATTGCTATCTAAAAAAAAACAAATAAAGAAACAAATAATATATCCTATATATATATATATATATATATATATATATATACAAAGTGTATATGTGTGTGTATATATGTATATACAAAGTATATATATGTATGTATATATGTATATACAAAGTATATATATGTATGTATATATATGTGTGTGTGTGTACTGTATTTAGACTTCCTCGGACATCACTGGACCCACTCTGTCGCCAGTGGACTCCTCATAAACCATGGTGTAGATTTTATATTGAAGTCTCTCACGCTGTAATGCGGGCATACGTTTCAGGGGAGCTACCAACGACATCACAAAACGCTCTACTTCGCAGGCGGGAGTTGGTGGTGGTGGGGGCAGTGTGGCAGCCATATCTTTTCTTGTACTCAAAAATTGAAGGACCTCACGTTCAAAATCCTTCCGCTGCATGGGTCCCTGCTCCCTACGGGGTCTCTTCTGCGCTGATCCTGTAAAGAACACAGTACATGTGTTGAATGTTAGATGAGCTTTCAATTAATTGTTCTTATGAGTTTACATATGTTCTGTGTGTGTGTGTGTGTGTGTGTGTGTGGGTGTGTTTTGAAGTGGGGGAGATTTTGCCACCACTGGATCAGTTGTGTGTGTATTTGTGTCTGTGGTTTTTTGACACTAAATCTACACAAAAAGCACGATGAGAGTCACACCTGGGGCAGACGAAGGTGCTGGCATCACAGACGTGGTGGATGATGTGACAGGAGAAGTAGTTCTCACTGGAGCAGGAGTTGTCACTGGAGATACGGTTTGAGACAGCTCCAACACACCTGCGTCAATAGTTTCTGTGAATCAAATAACAAATAAACAATTTATTTAACTTTAATATTTATAACAACATTGTAGTATGTCTGTGAGTACCAAGAATGGACGAGGCCTCGAATGCTGCTGAATCGTCTTCATCAGCCTCCTCTTGGTCTTGTGTCTCGTCAACAGCGGCCTGGTCCTCCGTGTAACTCTCCACATCTGTCCTGTCCGGCATGTTGCCACTGGTTGGACGTGGCGTGACAAATGGCTTCATGAATGACATGACCGCCATGTATTTCCATTTTGTTGTTATGTCTGCGGCTGCCCCACTCCGGTTTCTGTCTCGATCCTTCTTCACCTCCTTCGCATAGGTGTCCCGGAGACTCTTCCACCTCTTCTTGCATGTTTCCACTAAACAAAGGCATTGAAAAACGTTAAATGTGTTGGCTATACTTTGTGATAGCTGAAATCATTCTTATTTTTATCCAATTTGTGATGTAGTTTGAAGGTTATGATTGTTTGAACAAACTGTGAAATAAGGGGCAGATATAATATTTCATCTTCTTTGTGCTCCATTTATTTTATCCGACTTGTATTCTTGTATCTGATGAAACTGTCTTGTATTGTTCTTTTATAATGAATGAACAAACATCAAATCAAATCGGCTAGCAGAGCTTAAACTGGCTAAACGTTAAACGTTCACAATTCAAAACTTACCCGGTGTATTGAGTTCATCACTGACACTACGCCAGGCAACAACCTTTTTATTTCTGTCTCAGAGGACATTTGACTGGTCGTAAAGGACTGGATGGGAACACACAGCTACGATGAGTTTCTCCTCCATTGTACACAACTTTGCGCTTTTTTTCTGTCCCACAAACAATACGTCACACAGTTGCGCACAACCGTCCCCTCGTTCCGCGTCACATAGCTCCACCCCGACTCTCCCTGATTGGTTGACACACCAACCAATCAGGTAGAGTTGAGCGGCGTTTCAAAGTTTGAACCGCGAAATCTTCAACATGTTGAATGCGCGGTTTGGAGGCTGACGCCGGTTCACGTGCACGGAAAAACGCTTCTCGGCACGCTCAACACGCACGCGACGTGACGCCCGACGCCAAGACGCGGCTGGAAGCGCGTCCACCATTGACTTTACATGTAAACTGGACGCTTTGGAGGTCGAAACGCTGCTTGGTGTGACAGATTTTAAACAGGCTTGCTTTTTTTTTTTTCAGAAGTACTTCATTAATTGCTCTAGGGGGACTGTGAAAAAGAAAGTTGAATGTTAAATGATCAGTTCTGTTGGATTTTTTAAAAATTATCATTTGATTGAAATGATGCACACCATTTAGTAAGGAAGTCTTATGTCTTAAGGGAAAAATAAAATAAAACACTTTGAAAGCAAATATTTAATGGTCAAACAAAGTAGTACAGAAAAACAAAGAGCAAGAGGTAGTTACATGTACAAATACATATTCTGTCTCTCAAAAAGTAAAAACGGGTGATCAAAAAAATTATTTAATTTTGCCAAATGTGAAATAGTGGCCTGAAATTCAAATATCAAAGTTAATGCTGAATCTAACAATATCTTGCTAATTGTTTTTAAACAAGTAAATCAAAATAAATCATTTGAAACCATCTGTATTTCACTATCTTTCCCTTGGAGGTAACAGCAGTTCTTAATATTGTTAATAACTACTGTACAGTACTTTTAAAATTTCTGTAACATTGTAGAAACATTTAAAAGCTGACAAAATAGAACTTATTTTAAGAACACATGTTTAAAGCAACATTTCACAAAGTGTACTTCAGCTGGTACATCTTGGGAGTACAGGATCTTAAAATATGAAAACATGTTTTTCTAAATCAAAAACAAATCTTTTGTTAAGACTTTCAAGTTAAAATTAAAGGAGCACTTTGTATTTTTTGTGATATTCATTTTTTTACGTTTTGTTATGAACTGCTCAGTTTTGACAATATCGTTTGTAAAAACATAACTCCAACATTTCTTTATCAGAATCTTACCAATCTTCTTTGGACATTAACCATTACAAACCATGTAACCCCATAGAACATTACAAACCATGTAACCCCATAGGGAAAAAAAAAACTGTTTTCATAACGGTAAGCCAAAATCTGCTGCTAATATTCCCCAAAAAAGTGCAACTCAAACATTATTAAAGGCAAAGGGAAATGTGTAATGTGGTTGTTGTGCAACGTCTTTTTTTAGACTGGACAAAACTTGTATTTCGCTATTTAAAGCATCTTGGAAAAAGATAAAACTCTTTTGAAAAAATAAGAACATACTGCTAAACCATCAGAAGATAAATTATTTGCTGTATGGATTACTGCACTGCATGGCATAAATTCAAAAGTAAACTTAAAATAAGTTCCAACCAAGAAACATGTCTGTAAACAACTTCAAAAGATGTCCATTTCAAAGTAATTACTGGAGAGGATGTTATCAAACTCAGTGCGGAATTCTGGGTAAGAACTGTAAGTGCAAGGCAGTTCAAGGGTAGGTCCGCAGGTGCGAGCAACAGGCCTTCTGTTGAGCCCAGTTTCAGCATTAAAGCAAATGAGAATTTTGTCAACACAGATGATGGAAGAGCCAGTGCAGAAACGCAAGATTTTTTCAGCTTTGGTTTCACCAGTGCTTTTGACATAACGTTGAAGGTAGTCAAAGGTTGTCTGTTCTCTCCGGGACAGCATCACATCTGTTGTTTCAAAGAGTTGTAACACTCTTTTTCCTGTGGCCTTCTTTGTCTCAAAGACAACACACTTTTGTTGTCAGCAAGTTCCAGCTGTACACATGCCATGGGTGTGGAAAAGCATTCCACTATATACTTTGGCTCTTGAAGAATTGCCTTATGAGTGTAACGCTTATTAAGGCTAGGTGCCTGACCACGGCCAGATATATTAATAGGCAGTCAGAAAGGTTCAGCTGAGGAGCCTGTTGTGTGAATAAAAACACCATCAGACAAAACACCATCAGACAAGAAATTTAAGTTTAAGATTTTGTATTGCATATGCTTAGAAATGGAATTTATAAAAATAATAGTTGTAATGATAATTTTCTTTCAGTATAACCAAAATAGACAAAATACACATAACAAAACAGACAATGATTTCAACCAAGAGACAAAATACATACAACAAAACAGACCCTGATTACCGTACACCCAAGAGTTCTTTTTTTTTTCTCCTATTTTAAATCAGTCCTTGATTCCGGATGAAGGAATTAATTGCTTGATTAATGGTCCATCAATCAATAATCCAGTTTACAGTTCATGATCCAGGGTAAATGTGTCCAGGAAAAACAATAATTTGGTGCAATTAAGTCCTACCGCACAGCTGCGGGATCCTGTAGCTCGCCATCCTGGGTAGGAACAGGGGGTGAAAAAAAACTGACCGTCGAGTGGTTGATACAAAACACCCAATAAAATCCTCCGGTCGTGTTATTATGGCTTGTTACAGCGGGTTTTTCCCATGAGTTATGAAAACGCCGAGCTCAAGCAGCTAGCCACAGCGTTTAGCAGCACAACTATGACGGAACACCCGAGCTCACCTCTGACCCGGAATTTAAAGCGTGCCGTCAATTTGTCCCTTTCAAAATAAAATACAGGTTAATTATTTTGTGCAGGTTACATGAGCCATAGTTTCAATGGCCTGCTGCATGTTGTCACTTGAAGGCAGGAAGTGGGAACCCATCCTTGTGAAGAGATCAAGCAGGTCCTCTTCATCACTTTCATCCATTGTGCCCTGAAGAGCTTTCTCAACAGCTGATCTCTCTACAAGAGGGAGGTAGTTCAGAAATGACATCATCAAGACATCAACATCAACTGAGTCAATTCCATGGATACAAGCTAAAATGAAAGCCTTTGATAGCCTTGCAGTCACATAATGTAGGTACCGTATTTGTCGGTCTTTAATACGCTCCCGTGTATAATACGCTTTGATCAATTATTGCCAATAAACCAGGAAAACAACGTACATAATACGCTTAGGTGTTATAAGACGCATCTATTACGAGTCACCGCTACGCGACGCGTCAGCGTCTCGTTTGCCCTGCTTAAAATGGCAGCCATAGAAGTGTCACCACGGAAGGACTTTACAAGATTAAAACGGTAAAAACTATTAGTTCTTTGCTGAGAAAAAATATATTTCTTAGCTGACGTTATAGCACAAGGGTTCCCGAGCTTAACCGTTCCTTAATTCACGAAATGGTCAAATCTGCTGAATTTAAATTGTTTTGATTTGACTTTTTAAACAGCCTCGAGGGCGTTATGAAAATAAATTAGATAAATCGAATTTTATCTCAAATGTCTTCAACAGGTCAACAGTCTGTAAATTGAAGCCATATAATTACACTCTGTAAGCAGAAAAAAATAAGTGGTTTCTGAGCTGTTTATTCTAAACAGTATTTGTTTATGGTAGCTAACAGCTAACATGCTAAAAGCTAATTTTTTTTTTAGCTCTAAATATCTTCTACAGCCAACAGGTTATAAATGACCAAATAATACACTCTGCAAGTTAAGAAAATCTGCAGTGTGGTTTGAGTTATCTTGCTAAAAAAAAAAAAAACCGCTAACAACACAGCTAAATGGTAACTACCTCCAGAGCAGGGAGCCGGGCAGCGACATTCAGTCCGAGCAGAGTAGTTTTTTTTTTTCGGACACATGACGGTCAGTGGACTCTCTGGAAGCGTCCGCTAGCGGACAAAAGTGGTACTGCACCATTTTTAGGCCAAAATGAAAAACGGCGAATCAGAGCCAAAAATGGGTCTAAAAATGTGGGAAAATAAGTATGTCTAACTGCAAATGTATAGTCCTACAAAATTAACTGAACCAGTCTACAGTATATGACCTCAAAATCTTGACATTCATATCGACATACAAATGCGGTCATGGTTAGACATACCTGGATCATTCTGATATCAGAAGAGGATACAGAGATATGATTTAATTTGGCTTGTTGGTTACAACAATACATTAGGTTATTTGGAATTGTTTAGAATTTTAATAAGAATTTTATGTTATTATAAAGAAGAAACCTAAAAAAAATTTTTTACATTTCCCAGAGGGAAAACACAAAAGCTTTGCTCCCTCACAGGGAAAAGCTCAAGCAATTTATCCAATTCAATTTGTTGTTGCCGATTAAAAATGTATTTAAAAAAATGTAGGAATTTTTTTCAGACAATTTTTTCAGACAATTAAATCAGATGTTACACTATTAATTATATTTTGATAAAATGCAATTTTCGCAAATATTACTCAAAACACTTTTAATCCTCACTTTCGATGGGATGGGTCACATATTCGCTTTTATTGAATTTATATTAAATGAACAGTTTATAAAGTAGTTTAGTGAATCAGGCGTTTTACACCTAACTGCACATTAATAAACAAAATTTGAGCTTGGCAAGTTGGTACTGGCACCTATTTAAAAGGTCTGTGAGCTTTGTTGCCCAATGCCCTCCTTTCAGGTGGACACACTTTCCACGTTTGGCTGTTTTCACTGTCCGTCTCTTCATCGCTCATCAGACATGCAGATGCCCTTTCAAGGTATTTGAACTCTTCGTCAGTCAGAATCGAGTGTGCAACAGATAGTCGTGAATTTAAGAGCTTCAACAGAAAAGACAAAACATTTGTTATTCTTGGTAATATTAGCCATAGGTCAATGAAAAGACATAAGACTATATTAACCATAGGTCAATGAAAAGACATGAGAAGACTTACAGAAAATGTATCTGTCATTTTCAACAAATTATATATTACAAACTACCGACATTAACTTTTGTTGACCAAATTACTTATATATTACAAACTGCCGACATTAACTTTTGTTGACCAAATTACTTATATATTACAAACTACCGACATTAACTTATTACTTATTTTTATACATGTATAAATAAAACAAATTATGGATGGCTGGATTAATTCACCCTACGCCTTCTGTTAAGAGCTTTGGCTCTCAGATCTTCTTCCATTTTGTTGTCCTCGGTCAACTTAGATTCCCTCTTGAGGTTCTCTAGAATTAAACAGAAGCATACTGTGTTTTGTTTCTGTTGCATTATTCAAAGGCTTGAACCAGGCTCTGAAAAAAAATGTGATTTCCACTGTAAAATAAACCTGCAATAATATGCACAACTCCCATTTCGTCTGCCTCCAGCTACAGATTCCGTTTCACAGCCAGTCCCACAATTTACTTCAGAGGCTGGCCCATGGCTACCCCGTTGGTGTAGTCATCTTCTCATAGGACAGCATACTCTTACCCATGTGTCCAGCCTCTCAGCCAATAATACTACCATCCTTGATTTAATATAGGAAGTGTCGAGGTTTGTTGCTTAGTGCAGGCGTGTAACTAAAACTCCTTCCTACCGGAAACAAAAACCTGGAACTAAAGGTTCTGCATCGGTTTAATATGCATTTATACTGCAGAACGTAGGTGTACACAACTTTCAGTAACGTAACAAATATAATACTGACAGAAATATACATTTTTTAGTATTAAACTTGTACTTCAATGAATCTATTGTCTCTGGTAAAACCCAATTTTAAAATCAGAACTTCTTATCAAAGATGATTCATATTCCTCCTCATCCATGAGTGTCCGTGACATGGAGTTTGTGACTGCACTGTTGTGCTCAGACGTGAACCTGCAGTTTACATTTCAGAAATCAGAAATTAATCATGCAACATAAGCTATGATATATCAAAAATTTGCTGTCAAAAGTTGTTTGAGTTCTTTAAAAAGAGATATTTTTAAACTAAAGCATTGTTTCCTACAGTGGGGTGGGGCACTTAATAGAAAAAAATCATGCTTGGACACTGCTATCATAAAAGGACAGATTTTTGTCAGGGCATAAATACAAAAAGACTGAAGGTGCCATCTCAGCCTAACAAAATTTGTTCAACTGATAAAAATAAGTGGAGGTGTGAAATACACTAATGGAGTTTGAAAATGGAGTATTTACATATCTGGTTAGAGGGGCTCGAAATAATTCTTATAATTGAAAATGGGGTGCTGCAGAAACAGTTTGGGAACCACTTTACTAAAGCATCAGTAAATGTCTTGGATCCAAATAATAAATAACCGCCAAGTGATACTGCTGTACACTCTGAAATATTTATCAGTGACCTTGTACTGTAGTCAGATGACAGACTAACACATGGTTAGTAATATCTTACCTCTCATTTCCCCTGCATTTATGTTCATCCTCCAGACTCCTGTGGATCCTTTACCTCGCGCTATAAAACAGAAAAGCCAAACAAAAAAAATCACAGAAGAGTTGGCTCATGAGAGAGGAAATGTGTGTCAGTGTCTCAAACAAAATACTTAACCTTGATAACCACTTAAGCTATTCTTTAAAAGTGCAAATGCAGTTCAGTCATTCTCCATAACTTAAGGAGGTTGTGGGTGAAGTTTTTGTTTTGCCTTGATGTAATTAAATCATTAATTGTTTAATTGGCGTTTGTATGTGGATGTTACACTCCTGGCTCACTCCTGGCTGTAGAAATGCAATTTGTTGTCGAGGTCAAATCTTCAAAATTCTGTTCAGTTTTACATGTTTTGACCATTTACCATTTTGATACTAAAGTAATAGTGTATGATAATCCAAAGTCATATGTACCATGATCAGATCATGGAATCGGTTTCAACCTACAGAATTAGAGTACAACAAAACACAGGCTTAGTGTATTGTTCACAATAAGGAGAATAAATGTTACTAAAGTTGTAAATTTCTTTAGAAATTTTAGAGTTTGTACATTCCTCCCTATTAACTAACAATAAATTTGCATTTTTCTGGTCTTCATTTAAGCCTATTAAAAAAGGATGAATTTTTTTTGCCATCTTCTGTCCACTTTGCTCGCTATGAATGCACCTTCTCCCTTTCCAATTCCAGTTTTTTTACTGAAAATTTTCGAAGTTCCCATTTTTTAATTTTGGATAAGTTAGTATTTTTATTGTCTAAAATCAATTCTTTAATATTACAATATAGATAGTTCTTTAAGAGGGATGCATTGAATTTCCAATAATCATTTCTACTTCTAGAGAGTGATTAGAGAAGATCAAATTTATAACACAATGATCACTAAGAGGGTTTATGGAAACGTAGATGGTTTAGTAAAGATGTCTGCAACCATATCTACTATTAACAATAAACAATTGTTATTTTACCAGCAGTTAACGCAGACCTGCAGACCTGACAAAATGGTATTCAACGTCAATACGTTTGCATCTTTGACGGTGTACAGGGTTTGTTAAAGCTATTGCGCTTTTTGCCAGAGCCTCAATAGCAAATCAAAAAGGCGTTCAATACAAGATCAACTGGACTTTATTTGTAACAGAAAATGTCGACTCCCATCCAGGAGGCTTTCTCAATTCCATGAACCAACTGTGAGAAGTTTGAAGTTATAAATAGCAATAGCAAACTCTGCCTGCTCCTGGGTCTGCGCCTTCTGAACGCATTCCCTGCCGACCTGGAAGGAAAGTTAGACGATCAAGTCGGGCTGGAGCCGCCGGTTTAAGAGAATCGACTAAAAGCATCTTGTATGTAGCTGGAGGAGAGTCAACGTCACAGACTCTGAATATGGCTGAGCACACCTTGATACTGGGAGTCAGGATGGCTCGAGTGAAGTCCGTCACGTTGACACTCAGCAGGTGATGCACCTTATGAGTAGCTGAGGGTGAAAATACGTTACAGGATGAAATGAAATGTTCTATCTGAAACAGAAAGCGAAGGAAAAGATTTTGTGTACCAGTGTTATCGGGCATGGACGCCTGGTCCGTGTTACGCTGCTTCTTCAAGGTCATGTTCCCCAAATGCAGCACAGCCGAGACCACCTTCAGCAGACCTGACGAACAATAAATAAAAACTACCAGTCAGACTTCTTTTGATGAACCAACAGGTTTGTTCCTTTAACTTCTAAAAAAAGACTAAATCAGTCTTTTAAAATAATTCAAGCGTGTTAAAGAGTGGAAACACAGCAATTGACCTTTCGCAAAACCCCGCCCCCAACCGGCCATTGTCCAATCACACGTCACTAGCATCTCCGGCTATGTAAGCTAGGTCCGACATTCTACAAGATGGTGAAGCGATGCGCCTATGGATTGTGTAAATCAGACAGCAGGTATCCCAAGAGTTTGTCTGGTGGAGTCTTGTTTTTTCCCTTCCCAAAGCCGAAAACACAACTGGAACGGTGTCAACAATGGATAAAACAGTGTGGAAGGCCTCACTCCCAGCTTAATGTCTCGAAGATAAACAAGCATTCGTATGTATGCTCAAAGGTAAGACAAACATTCATTGTGACTGTCCTGCTCTAGAAGTAATACTAGCTTTTCTACTAAACGATTGCCTGTATAGCACATTTGAGATTAAATTCGATTTTTTATTAATTTTTGAAGACATGCAACAAGGTCGCGCTAGCATAAAATTAGCATCGGTTTTACTTCCATCTAAAGTCATTCATATCTCCTAAACCACTCATTGGACATTTTTCCTGCTTTCAGAGTGTAATTATGCATGGCTTTTTTACTAAACGATTGCCTGTATAGCACATTTGAGATGAAATTCGATTTTTTATTAATTTTTTAAGACATGCAAAACGGTCGCGCTAGCTTAAAATTAGCATCGGTTTTACTTCCATCTAAAGTCATTCATATCTCCTAAACCACTCATTGGATATTTTTCCTGCTTTCAGAGTGTAATTATACATGGCTTTTTTACTAAACGATTGCCTGTATAGCACATTTGAGATGAAATTCGATTTTTTATTAATTTTTTAAGACATGCAAAACGGTCGCGCTAGCTTAAAATTAGCATCGGTTTTACTTCCATCTAAAGTCATTCATATCTCCTAAACCACTCATTGGATATTTTTCCTGCTTTCAGAGTGTAATTATACATGGCTTTTTTACTAAACGATTGCCTGTATAGCACATTTGAGA
>JBBPBX010013617.1:24954-42662 GCA_038048925.1 Garcialebias charrua
TTCATGCAGCATTATATTGCATCATAGCTAAATACTGTAGCTGATCTGAACTGAAAATGTATTAATAAAAAAGTGAAAGCAGAAGTGAACACAAATATTTTATTTATTTTATGAAATAACATTTTGTCGAAATGTATTTGCATTTATGTAAATGTTCACATCATGAGGACTTGCTGTAAAAAAATTATTTTTTATCATTTTCATCACTGTATGTAAGCAGAATTAACATTATTTTTCAGATTTTTTAAAAATGGGGTTCTGTATACAGTACAGGTACAAACAATTAATATCTTACCTGATGATAGCCCTTTGATTGATCTCGATTTGGAGAAATAAACTGTGAGTGGGGCTGAGTTGACAAGCTAACTGCTACTTTGAGTGAAGCATCAATCAAAATGAATTGATGTTTTAAAAAAAATGCTGAGTACAGAAACCTTCAACTGAGGAAGTTTAAAAATCTATCTACAGCATGTAAGATACTAATTGCTTATAACTTCTCCAAAGATCTCCACTTCAAAACACACAAAGCTTTCTAATCAGCAGAGATAAACAACGTGAACAATCCTTCAAAAACTATCCACCTCCTTTATTTTCAGTCCTTCACCTCGTGATTGTTCATATGTATGGGAATCTGCTATTGTCTGTGTGACACTTCTTCAACAGGCCCGATGCGATGGCTTTCACTGCTCTTGTGGTCTCAATGCAGGTGGGGCCGATCAGCGACTCAGGCAGGAGGAAACCGAAGTGTCCCGTGTCCCTTAACTCGAACGCAAAGGCATAGGGGATCCCATTCCTGTAGGCCCAGTCGATAGAGCTGCCAGAACTTAGATCTGTTTGAAAACACGTGTTGAGTAACAACAAGTGCACTGGGCATAGATGAAGTATACAACTACAGTTCTTCCAGCATTATGAACTAACCTTCTTGTCAACATTTTAAACGTTAAAGGTCAGAAAAGACTCACAGAGAGTGGTGGAGGCTGGTCCATGTCTGTACCTCACTCCATACGCAGAATACAAGGCTGACACGGCCTTCTGAGCTGCCGACTCCTGGAAAGAGATGTTAAAACACCTTGAGGTCTGAAGCGCCTACACATTTATTTCGACACAACTGTGTTCTGGAAGTCTTACCACACAGCTGAAGTTGGGGATGGTGGCATACTTGTAGGAGTACGGGTAAAGGAGCATTTGAGCATAAGCGTGGATGGAAATGTATGCTTTCATCTGCTTCTTGTGCTTGCGCAGAAACTTGGCGACGGCTTTGACTTCAGGTTCGGACTCGGGGAACGGGCCGCAGTAGGTGTCGTCACACGGATGAGAGGAGGCACCTTCATCTGGGGAAGGGATGAGGAAGCAGAGGTCAAATGATCTCATGACTGTTGGATGAACTGTCGCTTTGGCACGCGCAAGTAAAACTGGTTTAGCTAAAAATTTCTGTTAAAAATACCTAAAAGCATTGCCATGAGGACTTTATGTATCTTAAAACCAGTTTAATAACAATCTTACCTGTTGCAGATCATTCTTTTTTGTTAGTTAGCTTTAGAAAAAAACAGAGTTCCCACCATAAAACTACTTCAATCTTTGGTGCAAGATGCTTTTGTAGGAGTTGTGGTTTTGTCCCTATCGTGTTTGTCTGCGTTCCCCCGATCCCCTGTTTCTCTTTATAGGGTTTGTGTTTCTTTAGTTTCTAGTTCCATCTTGTGTCGTGTTCATGTCTTGCATCCTCTGTCTCTTTCTCTGGCATCTGTGATTACTCACAGGTGCCTTCACTTGGTCTAATTGGTGTTTCCTGTATATAAGGCTGTGTCTCTGTGTTAATCCTTGTCCTGGCATTGTTATCTGTTCACTGGTGATGACCCGTCTGTATCGTGAGTACCACCTGTTCATTCTATGTTTGTTTTGCTGCCCTGCCAGCTCTTGAGTCCTTGCATTCCTGCAACATTGGGTTCACCAGCCAGTTGTGACAGCTTTAAATGGAAGTGACCCAGGCTGCACTAAAAGTGCTACAGCTAGCTGCTGCTGCTATTTGCTCTGGCAATTAACCATAGATTTCTAAGTAAAATATCAAATTAACAGCAATATAAATGTTAAATTAATCACATTTCCACAAAACCGGCACAAAACTTGTGGAACAGGAGTTGTTTTAAGACACGTGTCAAAATCAAGGTCTGTGGGCCAAATCTGGCCCTGGTTAACGTCGGTTCCCCCAAGGTGACATTTTAAATGTAAAATATTATTGTTTCTCATTTTGCTTAAAAAAAATGAGCATGCTTCATTTAGTGCAGAATTCCCATGACAGATGGCTAACTTTTAAAATCCAGAATAAAAGTTGGATTCTGCAGTAATTGATTTTGACTTAAAATACTTATTCCGAGACCAATTAAAATCCTCTTGATGAACCTGCAACCAAGAAAAGATGTCAGGTCTGACTTGAATTTACGTATCTACTGAAACTGCGCCTTGGCTTGGACCAAGTTTTTGATTTTGGCCCCTCTGTGTAACTGAGTTTGACACCACAGTTTTAAGATGACAGCACTCAAACTAATTGTTAGCTTGCCATCCCAGTCAGTAGTAAACTTTATTTCTCCACTTTTTTCAGTTCGGGAATAGACCTGAAATATGAGGATGTCTGTGATCTCACTGTCATTGGAAGCATCCTTCATGTGATACAACCCTGTGAGCTGATATTTCCTGAGAACACATCATCCATCCTTTCATCTGTCTTTATTTTTCTTTTCACATCACCTCTCTGTACAGCTGCACCTCAGCAATCTTCACTGTTTTCCCTCTGCCTTGGAAAAAGCTGCAACACGACATTACAGTATTTACCAGATCACAGGCTCATCTGCTGCCACATGTGAAACTCACCACACCATTTCACCTTCCAGTTCCTGTTCGCATCCACTCCTCTGCAGTGGAACTTGTGAGTTTTGGAACGTGTCTTCCTCCAAAATCGATCCTGCAGGGGAAAAAAAAACTTTCTCATTCGAGCACAGCATTATCAATTTGTCTTAAAAATGATCCGCTGAAGAACCTACAGAGTTCCAGCTGAAATGGTACCCATCCACGTTGAAGACGGGCATGATGTAGAAGCTGAGCTGGTTGAGCAGTCGTGTCGTCACTGAGTCGTGCTTGTAAGAGTTGATGAGCTGTAAAAACAAATAATCTGTGAGAATCCAAAAAAGCTAAGTCTGGTCCTCTGGACATTCAAAAAGCAAAATAAAAGTAGAAACGTTTCGTCTTTCGTCCGAAAGACTTCCTCAGTCTGAGATGCTGTATTCAGCTCAGTCTTATAAATAGCACCCTCTCACAGTGGATCAACCAGTTGGCTGATGACAACCGAAACCAGCTGCTCACATGATCAAGAATGAGCTTTTTTGGATTTTCTAACTGGATTATTGAGCATGCATCAGGGTAATCTGTGAGAAATTAAAGTTTTTTTTTTTTAATTTTTATTATTACTGTACTGAAGTGAATTTTTTTTCCCACAAATGGCATCAGGTAAAACCGATTGATATTTATTTTATATTTGACTAAAAATGACTAGAGTTGTACTGTAGTATTATTAGAGCATTGATGCTCCTTATATTTTGTAACCAGATGCAGGCAAAGGTTAGTGCACTAAACATTATGCTGGTGAAGATTCAGTGCACTAAACACTTTAAGGCACTGACCTCTAGTGGTTAGTTTGCGTTACTACATGAAATCATATTTATTTTGAGTTTTGGCCTTTTTCTTTGTCTTTGCATGATTTGTATTCTTTACTTTGCCACTCTGCTCCAGTTACATCTTTTTTTTTTTTGTAACTAAAAAGCCTCATTCTCCTTTTTGTTATTTTTTGCTTCCCTGTCTGAGACCTGGAAAGTCGAGCTCAACATTTCTAAAACGGTGCCTCTCCATCTGCTTGGAGAAACTTCCTCAGTCAATGTAAACATGCAGTTTTTTCCATGTCATATCTTACTGACAGCAGTTTTCCCATTTTCCTTACATTAATCTAAATCCTCACTCTGTATCTTTTGTCTCATATTCTCTGTTCACATCTCAAAGAATATGCAAGAAGAAAAGGCGAGGAGGTAACAAAAAGCTGACAGTGACTGTTTCAGAGGCACAGACTTGTATTGGTTTTCAAGACTGCTTCACTTTATCTTAAAGGTTTTTTGAAAATCGCATGTACATTTTGAAAAACCTCCAAAAGGCGGTGCGCTTTAGCAGGATTAAAATCTTTAAAACTGTCTCTGCTTTCTAAATTCACAGAAATACAGTACGTCACTGTAGTTTAAACTTCATGCTCTCATTGCTTTACACTTTTTTTGGACACATCTGGAATAAGAATAGTTTTAAAAACAAGATAATACATTTTTTTTCCCATTAGTGACTAGCTTTGGTGTGGCTCTCATTTCAAAGGGCTTGTGTAAATGTCTGGACCAGTGTCCCTACAGTAGCACGACAAGTGATGCTTTGTTTTTTTTGTTGCTAAATTATAAAAATGAGCACCACAGATGGTCAATTTTAGGGTTTCAGCGTCCCGTTTGTTTTATGTAAAAGGTTTAATCCGTGCTTCAATGGTCCAACCTCTTTAACAAACCACTGGCAGAAGGCAGGTCCTATCCACTCCCTGGCGTGAACACCACAGTCCATCCACATGGCTTTCTTCTGTGGACGACTTGGCTTTCCTAGCTGACAGGACACAAACACCATCAGTCTCTGAACTGCCGATCGGTCGTTTGCAACTTGTTTTCTCCTACCTGAAGCACATAAAGGGGTCTCCCTTCATACGACTTCCCAACAGAGAACATACTGACCAGCTCAGGGTTGGTTCTGTTCATCTCAAACATCCAGGTTTGTATCTTAAGGGCAGAAAACGTTAAAGAATACAGTATATGTTTACAACAACTAAGCGCTTGCAGACTTGATCTCGTAATTCAAATAAAAAGGCACGACTTTGAAAGCGTGCAAAGATTTGTCCAAAGGGGAGTTATCATTGTCAGCACATGATATTACAGTAATGAGCATATGAGAGCAAGATAAGTAGGAAGATGAGGTGCTTCACACGTACCTCTTCCAGAGAGTGGTAAACTTCATAGTCATGCTGAGACGGTGACCTCCGCCTGCGAAAGGAGCGATACCCCGTCTGCTTTTGAATTTCTTCCTGCAGATTGGTGATAAGCACCCTGTGTGAAGAGGAGACGGACACGCATGATAATACACCGATGCAACAGCCTGACAAGTACCCAGAGTCATATTCTCTTAAAAATCTGTTAGAACGCTCTCACAATAAAACCATTTGTCCCATAGCTTTAAAGGAGACCACAGGTAGGTTTGTAAATTTTTTTATGGTATGTTTTGGGCTATCCTGACAATGTTCATTCAATTTAATACACAAAATAATTCTTAGATAATCAATTATACCCTTTTTAATTCTGCCATTTTTAACTTTCGTTTTGAACGACTGGTTTATGATAATGAGATCTCGTGGCCACGCCCTTCAAAGATCTGTTTACATTAACTCCGCCCTCCAAAGGCAGACGAGGATGTCTGAACTCGCGTTACTGCCACGCTGAGCTGAACTGGACCGCAACGTATTTATTGTGGGACAGATCAGACGTGTACAAGTTGTCGTGTCATTTTCAATTTTTCCTCTGTAATACGTCTCCCTCCCTCCCCCTGTGCGCGCGCGCTGGAGGGAGCGGATGTCACTCGCAGCGGACACACACACACACACACGCTCACGGGGTCTGATTTGCGCTCGCGCGGGTCTCATTTGTTCTCTCGAGGGTCTCATTTGTTCTCTCGAGGGTCTCATTTGTTCACTCGAGGGTGTGTATTTGCTCTCCCCCCTAATGACAGCGTTAAAAATCCATAGCTGTCTCCCTCGATCAGCGCGCGCACACACACACACACCAACACACACACACAGGTTTGTTAATGTGGTTTAGCGGTACGTAGTCTGGCCTGCTATGACACATAAACCAACACACACACACACACACACTGCAACATGCTGCATCGCTGTTCATTCAAGACTCCCATCTGAAAACTATGCCATTATCTGGGCCAGGAGGGTTAGAGAATCTTTGCAACGCTCACGTTAGCTGGCTAGACTCTGTGACATTTTTAGCCATTGTGCTGACATGAAATAAGGAAAAACAACCGTCACCTCTTTCATACTGAAGTGGGTGGAGCATCACCAGGGGTTGCTAGGTGACGGGGCGGGACAAAGGTTGGGGTTGTGGGTTGTGGCTGCGGTTTGTGACGTCACAAACCGCAGGAAGTGGAAACGAAGTGTTTCTATCAAAGATAAATAAATATACTTAGAGTAAATAAACCACTGGGTGCATTTTTTTGGCCCTAGCACAGTTTTTTTATGAAGTACATACCCAAAGTTGAGTAAAAAAAAACATTAAAAAGTTAATTTTGAATATGTGGTCCCCTTTAAGAAAGTTTTTATTACAAATACAAGCAACTAAAATATAAATAAACGGTAACACTTTACAATAAGGTACACAAAATTTGCTTAACTATTGGGGAACACCTCAGGAACGAATCAGGAGTTAATGGGTAGTTAACCAGTATTTACTGGGGAACACACAGCCAAGCCTTATTAGGGGACTACTGGTTAGTTACTTTGTAAATGAAGAGGAACTAATGGGTAGTTAATAAGGAAACCAAAGAAGAACAAATCAGGAACTAACCAATAGGTTACGGTAATCACTGGGAAACAGGTTTTTGACACTTATGAGCTGTGACCTCACTGGTGCAGGGTTTATTCAGAACCAACATGGAGAATTTCTCCTCTGTTTCTGTAGTAACAAACCAGTAGTCCCCTAATCAGGCTTGGCTGCGCATTCCCCAGTAAGTACTGGTTAACTACCCATTAGCTCCTGATTTGTTCCTGATTCATTCCTTATGCGTTTCTTAAGCAAATTTTGTGTACCTTTATTATTGTAAAGTGTTACCAAATACTGTAGTAAACTAATGGTTCATGTGTATTTCCCACATGACAGTGTCATCTGCATACAATAACATTTTAGTTATCACACCACCAAATACAACAGATGAATTAAACCATTATAATACATGCATTCATAAGGGAGGCTGGTACTTTTTTTTTATTATTTTTTTTACATTTTTGCCCATTTATAAATTGTATAGTTTGTAATTTATTTGATTCATAATTTTGTGATCATGAGAGATGTGCGGAAACGACTACAGTATCTCAGTGAGCAGACGGGGATCCTGGAAGTTTATGGATCTGAGCACAAGCTTCCCAGAGATCTCACCACTCAACAACAGGTGCTTTTGGAAAAGACTTCTGCTGTTGTTCAGTTTTAGAAGCTAACACAAAATGTAAGTTCCTCACACATTTTCTATGTAACTGTAAAAAGTGTAATAGCATTTTTTTTTAGTACTCAAAACTACCACTTTACAACAAGGCTTCCCTTATAGATGGCTAATAAATAGTTTACATATACTTTATTAATTCCTCTATAAACACTTTATAAATAAGAATTGTTTATTATGGCAGTCGTCTCCCGATCGGAAAGTTGGCGGTTCGACTCCCGGGACCCGCACCATGTGTTGTTGTGTCCTTGGGCAAGACACTTAACCCTGAGTTGCTCCCGGTAGGACTGGAAAGCACCTTGCATGGTAGTCTGCCGCCACCGGTTTATGAATGTGTGTAGCATTCAATATATGTGTAGCACTTTGAGATTTTCAGTAATGAAAAGTGCGTTATAAATTGAATTAATTATTATTATTATTATTATAAGGGTGACAGAGACAAAACTGACCAGTTTCTTGCCAAATCTGTTCATCTATATATTTCATTTAGAGTTGTTAAGTTACTACCTTGTAAGCACAATAAGCATTTTTAAACTGATTTTTAGGATATAATATTAGTTACTTATAATGTAGTGATTAAGTACAATATTATATGGTAAAAAATATGGTTTACAAATACTTATTGTGCTTACAAGGTAGTAACTTAGTCTGAAATGTTTAATACAACAACTATGAAATATACAGTATAGGTGAACAGATTTACTGGTCAGTTCTGTCTCTGTCACCCTGAATTAATGCATAAGTTATTAATGATTTATAAAGTGCTTATAGAGGAATTAATAATGTATCATAAACTATTTATTTATTAGTCATCTAGAAAGGGAGCCTCATTGTAAAGTTTTACCCAAATCTTAAACTTGATACTGACAGGTACTCAAATTTAAATATTTGGTTTAAGTAATGTGGTGCAATGGCAGTGATATTTAAAGGTTAAAACATGCATATGAAGCTGAAGTGTACAATGATTATTAATGTTTTGGTTTGTCAAGATTCCAGAGAAATCTGCTTAGTGTAATATTGTGTTAACTTGTTTCATTACTGCCTTAAAGATAGAGAAATATAAGAATAATTGTTTTTTATACTGAGAAATATCCAGTTTGGAAGATCGTCTGAACCATCTATTTATGATTTTCCCATAACAGAGTATGACTTAAAAGCTCTGGTAAGCGTCATCCACAGAACTAAACTGCTTATTTGATGGCTCATAAATATTCAATAAAAGTCAAGACTCTTCTCATTTCTGTTCCAAAGCACATTCTTCTTCATTTGCCATCTCAAACATGCAGCACAGATGATAAAATCCCATTTAAAGCACACATCTTCCAGCTCTTCTGCCTTTTCCCCCCTCCACACATGTAATCCATAAGTAGTTCAATGACTTGTGAATAAGAACCATCCCCTAAAAACATCAGTCATTCTCTGTCAGCAACGGGAACCGTTTCTGTGAGAATTAGCCAACACAGCTGTCTTTGGGAGCTAAAGTTTCTCCCGTAGGACTGAGATGACAATTAAAGCACTTTTAGCTGTGGTTGCTTTGATACATAATTTCAACATTATTTTAAAGAGAGACAGTGTACGGACATGAAGGACTTCTTTGGTGATACAAATATGGAGATGAGTTTTTACGTAATGTCCAACTCTGTATGTAAAAATCATATTAATATCATGGGAATGCTTTGAAATTGTTATGATTGGATAATAAAGTGGGGAAACTGATAAGAAAGGTATGCACATGTACTCACCCATAATTGATTTGTTCCTGCTTTAACTGTTCGTGCAAGACTCGTGCGGCATCTCGTTTCACATGAACATCCACTGTGGCGTTTTGATGGATTAGAGCAGCACTGTTAGGCTGCCAGAAGTCCACCTTAATGAACACAACAGACATCAGATCAGTAAGATTTGATCTGTTGTCACTGTGAACACAGTTACATGGAATAATAAACAAATGAAGAAAAAAAGTGAATTTCTTGAGGGAGACATCCACTTCCTTGTGTTACAAAGTTTTAAACAAATATCTTAGACCAGGGGTCTGCAACGTTTATGGTCAAAAGAGCCATTTTTACGCCTTTGTTCTCTACATAAAGTGTGTCCTGAGACGCAACAACCTGCTACAACTGGTTATCAACTGGCGGCATTTATGGCCAGTAAGGGTGACATTCTAAAGCAAAAACAAACAAACAAAAAAAAAAACAAATCTTTTTTAACATTAATTAAAGACTAGATTATTGTAAAGAAGGGGGAAAATCCGTTTTTACCTTGTTTTAATATATATTAGCAGTAAAAACAGCTAAATCCCAATACTTTTCAGTTAGAGGCCTGTATTAGACATGAATGGGAGAGCATTTCTATTTCTAAACTTGAGAAACTGGTCTCCTCTGTCCCCAGACGTCTGTTGAGTGTTGTAAGAAGAAGGGGGGATGCCACACAGTGGTAAAAATGGACTTGTCCCAACTTTTTTGGGATTTGTTGATGCCATGAAATTTTGAAACAACATATTTTTCCCTTAAAATGATACATTCTCTCAGTTTAAACTTTTGATCTGTGATTTGTGTTCTATTCTGAATAAAATATTAGATGTTGGCACCTCCACATCATTGCATTCAGTTTTTATTCACAATTTGTTTAGTGTCCCAACTTTTTTGGAATCCGGTTTGTCCACCCTAATCTCTGTTCTCCACCTCACTGAACCATCACCTCTGGAAGTTTCAAATGAGCTGTGCGAGAACTTCCAACATTTCTTTTTAGAAAAAATTGTGATGGCTATAATTTCTCCTCCAACTCATGATCCCTCCATCTCACCTCAATCTGTTGCTGTATTTGACTATTTTGAGCCAATCTCTCTGTCTTCTCTAGAGCAGGTCATGTGCAGCTTGAAACCATCTGGTTCCCCCTTTGATGTGGTCCCCTCTCAGCTACTAAAGGAGGTTTTTCCTACTCTAGGTCCCACCATTCTTGCCATTGTGAATAGCAGTTGTTTATCCACTGGCGTGGTACCAAAAAACTTTAAACATGCTGCTTTTCTCTCATGCTCTCCTGAAACATGCTCTCCTGAAAAAAAAAGAAAAAGAAACTTGACCCCTCAGTCGTATCTAACTTCAGGCCTGTCTCCAGACTCCTATTTGTTTCTAAACTTCTGGAAAAAATAGTCGAGTCCCAGTTGAAGTGCTTCCTGGAGGATCACGCTATCCTTGAGTTATTCCAATCTGGCTTTAACCTCTCCACAGCACTGAAACTGCTCTACTGAAGGTTTTTAATGACATCTTCTTATCCACAGACACTGGTGATTCTGGGCTGCTTGTCCTATTGGACATCTGCTTTCGACACCATTGACCACGAGATCCTCATTGCTAGGTTGGAGAAGGGTGGGTATCACAGGGTCAGCCCTCAATAGACTATATGCCACGGACATCCGTTCTGGCACTTCCGCATTCATGAGCCGGACGGCGCACATCTGGTTAGCGGGAAAGACATGAACATAAATGTCTAAATACAATTAATAAAACATCTGCATACACACCAATAACAACTCTATACACATATAAATCCATATAAAATTATGGCGACGTTCCCACTACGGATAGCCGCAATAAATTTTCGCCCTAACCCCCCCTCGGAACAGCTGTACCCACCGGTGGGCGGACACAACGGAACTCACTTGTAGTGCCAGTAGCGTGCAGCCGCTTCCCGTTTCGGGTCGTTGTCATGGTCTGCTACTAGGAGCTAACGCTCCTAGTAGCATGATACATACAGAATTCGGCAGTGAATCGGAACCGAAGTGCGGGATGTGTCCTATATTTTAACGGAGGTAAGTCACACCCACCCGTGGCATATAGCCTATTGGTTCAGATCCTATCTCACTGACAGATCCTTTTGTGTTTCCATCAGCAATTTTAGTTCTGCAGCGGCGACACTTAAATGGGGGGTTCCGCAGGGGTCCATTCTGGGTCCACTCCTATTCTCCTGATACCTGCTGCCACTTGGTGCTATTTTCCGGAAACACAACATACCTTTCCACTTCTACGCCGATGACTGTCAAATTTACGGTACTTCCCCCTAAGACACAATGGTTCATTTTCTGCTCAATTGCCTGGCTGACATCAGGCATGAATGGATAAATTAAGAAAATGAAGAAGTCAATGGAATAAAAGACGAAACTGAAGAAGTCGTTTTGGTAAATGACAAAACAAAATATTTTTTTTGTGGGGGTGAAAGACAAAGCTGAAGAAGCCTTGTGGATAAAACACAAAACAAAGAAGTCTTTTGGATAAAAGACAAAACTGAAGATGTCTTTTGGACAAAAGACAGAACTGAAGAAGTCTTTTGGATAAAAGACAGAACTGAAGATGTTTTTTGGACAAAATACAGAACTGAAGATGTCCTTTGGATAAAAGACAGAACTGAAGATGTCTTTTGGATAAAAGACAGAACTGAAGATGTCTTTTGGATAAAAGACTAAATGTTTCAACAAAGGAGAATCCACCCAGAGGACCTGACTTAACCTTGTTAGATGGGCTGGATATCTATACTGGTATGAAATGGGTAATGTGTTAAGAAGAAAAGGATGCCACATTATTTGATGAACACCATGTAGCTTCTAGTCCAATTGGATGAAATGTCATTGCCACAACTCAAAGTGGTGCACAGTAGTTTGTTTGGCCCCCACGTGCTTGTGCATGCCTGACAGCGTCGGGCCATGCTCCTAATGAAATGACGGATGGCGTCCTGGGTTATCTCCTCCCAGATCCTGACTAGAGCATCACTGAACTCCTGGGCAGTCTGAGGTACAACCTGGCAGTGTCGGATAAACCTAAGTATGATGTTCCTGAGATGTTCTATTGGATTAAGGTCAGGTGAGTGTGGTCAGGTAAGTGTGAAGGTCGGTCAATGGTAGCAATTTCTTTATTCTCCAGGATCTGCCTGAACCCAGGCATTATCATGAACCAGGAAGAACCCAAGGGGGAAACAGTCTAACAATGGGTCTACAGTAAGTGTTTCATCCTGATAATGGGAGTCAGAGTGCCATCATTTGTCCTGTAGAAGTCTGTGTGTCCCTCCATGAACATGCCTCCCTAGACCAATACTGACCCACCACCAAATCGATCATGCTGAATAGTGTTGTGGTCAGCATAATGTTCACAGCGGCTTCTCCAGATACTTTCACGTCTGTCACACGAGCTCAGAGTGAACCTGCTCTCATCTGTGAAAAGATCAGGGCAGGGCACTAGTGCCAAAAAGCTTTGTAAAAAGCAGGTTTATGACAGCTTGTTACATAAAACTTTTATGTCTCAGTCACCAGAGTCATGCAGCATAATCAGATTATTAGTTTGACTTGAAGCTAAAAATGTTGACTCTGGAGGCGCCGCAGTGTGATTAAGCTACTGAAAACACACAGCTGTCTAAACTGTAGCTGCTGCTAACAGCTTCGCAGCAGCAAGTCTGCTGCACCTCCATCCATAAATCGTAAGCTCAAGTCCGGAGCTTTGGCCCAGTCCTGGTATACTTCATCACAAAACATAGGCATTTAAAGATTGACTCTTCTACCCTTGCACAATACAATAATTTTAAAAACAGACCTGTATAAAATAATCTATAAAATATTAATCCCAGTTAACAATTTAAAGCTTAAAATCATAAAAATTGACCCACCAAACAACAGACAGTATTCCATCCTTTACTAACTATCTGTGATAGCAAACTGAAACATGGTGCATGCTCGCTCCTGACGATGATGGATAATTGCTTCCAAATGAATTGGGGAAAAGAGAGGAGGTCTTTGTCTCCCCCGGGGGTTCCTGCTTGATTTTAGCATCTTTGAAGCACATGTTCGTAATGCACTTAACCCCCTCGTGTTTTTCTTGGGGTTTCTTTTTGAAATGATTATGAAGTATCCCTCTAAAGTTAATGTATCCTGACCATGACAGATGCTTGTTGTCTTTTGCTTTTTTTTTTACAGCACTGAAACCATGAAGGTTTTCTTTGTTCATGACTGCTGCGAACAAGGAACGTTCAATGAGGCATCGCTAATTTACATTGAATGCTATTTTTATCCCCAGACAAATAAGGTGTGTGTAAATTGCAAAAGAGATAAATACTGTGTGGGGAAAAAAAAGCCAACCTTCATGAGTCCCAGGATATTCTTGAGGGATTGTACCTCCTCAACCTTACTTGGCGTGATCCTGAAAACTTGATCGCTGTGGGGGGAAAAACAACAACACAATACCGATACGTTATTAGAATAAACCATTAGAAATACCAAAATGAAAATTTATTGCCATCTAAGTAAAAAAAAATAAAAAAATAAACAAGTTTATGTTTAACTGAAATGTCAAGTTAATGGTTTGAGTGGGACAAGACCAAAGTGAATTGAAATAAGGATCTAAGATATACATTAAGATATACAGTATGCTAAACAAACACCAAATGGTACGATAAAAGATCTAAGATATACGCAAAACACTAATCATGCAAAACAATACAGCGTAACAACAGCAGCCCGAAGATGAGTCTGTGTGAGCTGATGGGTATATGAAGATAGAACGATAGATAGATAGATAGATAGATAGTTTTATTTGTCCCCGTAGAATGAATAAAGCAGCATGAGATAATCAGCAGCACAGATGAGTCACATATTATCAACTAAAGTGGCGTTACAGTGATTTTTCTATTTTTTTCCTTACAGTCATTATCCTGGTTAGGGAACTATGAGTCTTAACAATTTCAGGGTGGAAGTTGTTCCTCACTCTAGTGGTTCAACACTTAATGCTCCTCAACCCCCTGCCTGAGGGGAGCGGTGCAAAAAGTGTGTGTGCTGGATGAGTGGGGTCCTTCATGATGCAGGTGGCCCTCTTCCTGCATCTGGAGGTGTAAATGTCTGTGATGGTGGGGAGACTGACTCCAACATCTTCTGTGCAGCCTTCACCACTCTCTGCAGAGCTTTTCTTTCTGCAGCTGTGCAGCCTCCATGCCACACGTTGATGCTGGAGCACAGGATGTTCTCCACTGCACACCTGTAGAAGGAGGTGAGGACTGAGCTTCTCAGACCAGCTCGTCTCTACCGTCTGAGGAAGTAGAGTCTCTGATGAGCTTTCTTGATCAGGCTGGTGGTGTTGTTGCCCCAGAAGAGGTTGTCATTCAGGTGCACCCCCAAGTACTTGTACTTTGTAATTGGAGACCACTTCCACTGCAGATCCTTCTATGTTGGGGGTAGAGGGCGGGGGTGTTTGCTCCGTCTGAAATCCACAACCATCTCCTTCGTCGTCTTCACATGGATGTGAAGGTTGTTCTTCCTGCACCAGCTCTCCTGGTGTTCCACCTCCTGCCTGTAGCTGGACTCATAAACACAGCACAACAACTGCTTCTCTGAAGGTTCTGAATGATGTTGTTGAAGCATTGGATGCTAAGGACTATTGTGCTGCACTTTTCTTAGACCTGTCTAAAGCTTTTGACACTGTGGATCATAACATCCTGTGTCATAAGCTCTCAGAAATCGGTTTCTCTGATCACACCATCGGTTGGTTTTCTAACTATCTTTCCAATCGGAGGCAATGTGTTCAACATAACGGTACTTTTTCCAGCTATTTAACAGTTAAAAATGGTGTACCACAAGGCTCAGTTTTAGGACCCACTCTCTTTACAATCTACATAGCTAATGTAGGTCACTGCATCCCTGATGCATCCTTACATTTCTATGCTGATGATACAGTTGTTTATTGCCGAGCTAAAACAGTAGCTAAGGCTTTCCAGTTACTGCAATCCGCTTTTGACATCATCCAGTCAGATTTGTTCCGTCTCAAACTTGTCCTAAATGCTGATAAAACAAAAGGGATGTTTTTTTCAAATAGGAAGGCGGTTCCAGCAGATCCTCCTCTGATTTTATCTTCAAATGGTGTACCTATTGAGTTTGTTGATTCCTATAAATATCTGGGTATCCTGATCGATTCACATCTCTCTTTTAAACTCCACGTGGAAAACCTAGTGAAGAAACTGAAAGTTAAACTGGGTTTCTTTTTCAGAAACAGATCATGTCTATCACTGAATGTTAGGAAACGCCTTGTATCTGTGACTTTCCTTCCCTCCATTGATTACGGTGACATTCTCTACATGAATGCTCCTACAAGCACCCTGCGGATGTTGGATGTTGTCTATCATGGTGCACTAAGATTCATAACTGGTTGTGATTATCGTACCCACCACTGCACCCTGTATTCACTGGTTAACTGGACATCATTAACCTCACGCAGACTCTTCCACTGGTACATTTTCATCTTCAAATCACTTCTTGGTCTGCTGCCCTCATACATCTCCTCCTACATGTCTTTGCGTGAGTGCAGCTACAGCGTGCGCTCTCAGGACATGATTACCTGCAGTGTTCCGTCAGTGAGGACTGAACTTGGAAAAAGGGCCTTCTCCTACTCTGCTCCTGCTTCATGGAATATCTTACAAAAAGATCTGAAGCTCTCGACCTTGACTTCTCTAAATGGTTTTCAGAATCTGTTGGAATCCTGGCAAAAACCAATGCAGATTTGTTCCTGTCTTTGATTTTATACATATACCTTATAATGTTTTGCTAGTTTTTTGATACTTTGTTAAAAGGAGGAATGTATATATATATATATATATATATATGTATATATATATATATATGTATATATATATATATATATGTATATATATATGTATATATATATATATGTATATATATATATATATTATTTTTTTCTCTCTCTTTTGTTTTCTATTGTTTATTGTTTGATTGTTTATTGTTTAAGGAAATTCTACCATTGCTGTTCATTGTTCTTTAGTTTTAGCAGGTCGCTTTCGTAAATGAGCCCATGAGGTTCAAAAGATTTACCTGACTAAATAAAGGTTGAATGAATGAATGAATGAAAAGTGTCCCCCTAGTGGACAAAAGTGGTACTGCACCATTTTCTGCCAAAATGAAAAACGGTCACATCTGAGCCAAAAATTGGTCTAAAAATATGGGGAAAAAATCCATAAATAGGTCTCACCTGACTATAGGTCGCAGGCCATGAAAAAAATGATAAAAAGCCATGACCTATAGTCCGAAAAATACGGTAATATGCAAGGCCTTCCTTCAGAAAGATGTCTGGTTGGGAGTGTATTGTTCTAAAACCTGAATGTAATTTTTTGCATTCACGCCGCCTTTCCAGATGTGCAAGCTGCCCATGCCATTGGGACTAATGCAACCCCATACCATCAGAGAGCCAAGCATGTCAACTGTGTGCTGATCACTTCAATACTGAATTTTGGATGTGTCCTTTGTGCACAGAGGTTTCCCCAATTTCTTGCAATCTTTAGATGATTTGAGAACTGTAGATGACGGGATATTCAAACTCTTCTGAATTTTCTGTTGAGGAACATTATTCTGAAATGGTTACGTTAATTTTAGACAGTGTTATTTCAGATTTGTACATATCTGCCCATTTTTACTAGTTAAGAGATTCAGCCTTTCTAAAATCACCTTTTTATACCCAGTTCTCTTACTGGCCTGTTCCCAGTTAACCTGATTTGTTGCAAAACGCTTCTTCAACTAGAACAAAAACGGTTAAATCATGTCATCTGGACCTGTTTCTTTAAGTGAAGAAACGTTTCGTCCACCATCCCGAGGGCTTTGTCAGTCTGCGGCCTGCCAACCAGATCTGTCCCATAAGTTTTTTTTTTCTGAACCACTTTGGCCTTGGTTGACCACAGGCTGTTTCTGTGAGTGGCAAGTTGGCCACCTGGCCTAAAACATTTGATTGTTGTACATGATGATTAATGGTTTTGGATGGGTGTGCTCTGTTAGCATGTGTTAAAATCCTACTTCTGAGATTCCAACAAGAGGTTGGCTTGAAACAACAGTGAATGCTACCTATGGGACAGATCTGTTTGGCAGGCCGCAGACTGACAAAGTCCTTTGGATGGGGGACGAAACGTTTCTTCACTAAAGAAACAGATTCAGATGACACAATTTAAAATGTTGTTGTTGTTTACCTGGATGATTGAGCTTACAACCCTCTTCTTCAATAGTTTCTTTTTTGTCATACCACTTTCTTTTAAAGTGTTTGGTTGCTCCTGTCCCAACATTTTTAAGATGAGTTGCTGCCATCAAGTTCAAAATTATTACTTTTTGGGTCTAAAACGGTGCAGTTTCTTGGGTTAGACATTTGATATGTTTACTGTATTTTATTGTGAACAAAATATAGGTTTATAAGATTTGCAAATCGTTGTACAGTAGTCCCTCGTTTATCGCAGGGGATCCATACCCTGAAGCTCTGCCGCAAAGTAGGAATAGTAGTACAAGTAGTTATATATATATACATATATATATATATATACATATATATATATATATATATAAACTACTT
>JBBPBX010013618.1:16313-34414 GCA_038048925.1 Garcialebias charrua
AGTCTGGATTAAGAAGGAAAATCAAGGCATTGCTCTCTGGAACCGCTCAGATCTGGTTGATCCAGGGATCAAATGTAGCTTAAAAAACAGGGATCTAAGATCATTTTGACAAAATTTGCTTCAATCCTCAGACTGATGTGATGAGTCACATACATTTACAATAAGAATACATAGCTAGTGTGTGTTTAAAAACACACCCAAAATATATTTATATGTACACACACAAATTAAAAATTAAATATAAATCACCAAACACCAAATAATTCACAATGTCTGCGTAGGTCACAGCTGGTAAGGTCTTCTCATCTTCTGACATGTTGGAGAGCCGGTATGGGTCTTAGCTGCCAATTATCTGTATTTTATCCAAATGACGTTCCTTTGCTGCAGGCTGAAGCTGGTCCACATAGTCTCATGCAGCTTCTGTCTTCTTCACAGAGGTTTGTTTTACAGAGAACATGGTCAAATCAGAAATAAAACCGGAGCTCCGACTTCAACTACTGTGTGTTTACAGCGCAAGTGTCTCCAACATGGCGGTGCTTCCGGTATTGCGCAATCCGTGAAAGGGGTCTATTATGTTCAGCTCAAATACACTTTTACTATAATGTCAGCAAACAAATAACAATTATACTTTATTTATAAAGTCATTTAAAACAACCACAGCTGCAACAAAGTGCTGTACACATGAAATTAAGAACATTTAAACAAAAGATGAGATGAAATCATGAAAAACAACCGTCATGTCTTTTATACTGAAGTGGGTGGAGCATCACCAGGGGTTGCTAGGTAAGGGGCTGGACTCAGGTTTGAGGTGGGTTGTGGCTGCGGTTTGTGACGTCACAAACCGCAGGATTTGAAAACTTTGTGTTTCTATCAAAGATAAATAAATATACTTAGAGTAAATAAACCACTGGGTGCATTTTTTTGGCCCTAGGACTGTTTTTTTATGAAGTACATACCCAAAGTTGAGTAAAAAAAACATTAAAAAGTTAATGTTGCATCTGTGGTCCCCTTTAAAAACTGTGTTAGGATAAGCTAAGTGCTTGGTGACTGTACAGTACTGTACATGTATTCAGTTAAAAAAAAAAAATTCTATCCATCTATCATCCATCTAGCCATCCATCTTTCATCCATCCATCTATCATCCATCTATCATCCATCCATCATCCATCCATCCATCATCCATCCATCATCCATCCATCCATCATCATCCATCCATCATCATCCATCCATCATCATCCATCCATCCATCCATCTCCATCCATCTATCCATCCATCTATCCATCTATCTATCTATCCATCTATACACCGGAAAATACGGTATACAGTATATACCGTATTCGTCGGGATATAACACGCTCCTGTGTATAACACGCTTTGTCCAATTATTGCCAATAAATTGGAAAAATCCGTAAATAACACGCTTCGGCGCATTACACGCATCTATTATGCGTCACCGTTACGCGACAGCGCCTCATTTGCCCTGCTTAAAATGGCAACCACAGAAGCGAGCAAGCTCGAAGAACTTCACAAGATAAACACGGTAAAAACAATTATTTCTTTGCAAGAAAAAATATATTTCTTAGCTGACATAGCACAAGAGTTCCTGAGCTTAACCGTTCCTTAAAGGGGACCACACATTCAAAATTCACTTTTTAATGTTTTTTTACTCAACTTTGGGTATTTACTTCATAAAAAAACAGTCCTAAGGCCAAAAAAATGCACCCAGTGGTTTATTTACTCTAAGTAGATTTATTTTACTGTGATAATATAGGTTTCGTTTTTGAAATAAACTGGAAATCAATCTCGCTTGTGACGTCACAAGCGAGAGGACAACCCACCCCAACCTGAGTCCAGCCCCTCACCTAGCAACCCCATGTTAGGCTCAACCCACTTCTGTATTAAACACATGACTGTTGTTTTTCATGATTTCATCTCATCTTTTGTTTATATGTTATTAATTTCATGTGTACAGCACTTTGTTGCAGCTGTGGTTTTTTAAATGGCTTTATAAATAAAGTATAATTGTTATTTTTATGTTTTAGTTCAATTTTTAGTGTATTTGCGATCTCTCCCAACGCGCCGCCGGCAAAAATTAAACGAGCATACCCCCGGCGTAGAGACCGGTTGCGACGGGACCCTCTTCTGGCTTGATGGAGCGGAGCTTCAACTGTACAGCCTCACTGAAGCCTCACAGGAGCCTCGCAGCAGCGAGGACCTTCTCCTTACGGATTAATTTACGGGAGACACTTGGTGAACTTTGTGTTGTCTTGACTGGAACAGCGATAACTCCCAAAATCGCCGCGTGAAACGAGCGGAGCTGGCGAACACCGGAAGAGGAACAAGCTAACATTAGCATCGGATTCGGGTGGTCTCATGCTAAAAGGAGCAGCAAATTGCGGCGCGCTCAGACGGGTTTCGGTAAGTTATCTTAAGCTAGCACTAACAGTAAGTCAAATGAGTAATAAAAAAAGAGCTAATTTTAAAACAACAACACATTACAGATACTGGCTGTTACAGAGGGCGTAAACAGATCGTTGAAGGGCGTGGACTTCAGAACTTCTATCAGAAACCGGTCGTTCAAAACGAAAGTTAAAAATGGCAGAATTAAAAAGGGTATAATTGATTATCTAAGAATTATTTTGTGCATTAAATTGAAGGAATAGGGTCTGGATAGCCCACAGAAATACCATAAAAATTTTAAAAAACCCATCTGAGGTCCCCTTTAATCAATTCACGAAATGGTCTAATCTGCTAGATTTAATTGTTTCGGTTTGACTTCTTCCAAAACAGGTCTCGTGCGCCACTAAAATAAATTGTAAATAAATCGAATTTGATCTCAAATGTCTGATACAGGTCACAGCTTGTAAATTAAACCCATATAATTACACTCTGTAAGCCTAAAAAATATCAGAGTGGTTTAAGAGCTGTTTATCTAGGTCAGTGTTCCCCAAACTACGGCCCGCGGGCCGCATCCGGCCCGCCCCCACCTTTGGTCCGGCCCCCAGGAAAAAAAAAAAAAAAAAAAAAAAAATTTTTTTTTTTTTTTTTACAAATGAATACATGTACAGTACTGTACGGTCACCAAGTACTTAGCCTATCCTAACACAGTTTTTAAAAATGAAGGAGTAAGTTGAATTGTCTCCCTTTCACATAAAGCTGTCGGTGCACAGTAAACATGGATGGAAAACTAGCAAACAAGCAAACAAAAACGTATTATTTTCATACAGAGTGGGAGGAGGAGTATTTTTTTGTTTATTCTAATTCAAAGTCTATTTGCCTCATCTGTAATTCGAGCATCACCTGGCGTGGATGGAGAGTTCTTGAGTCTGCTCTCAGAAGAAAAGTATCCTTACATTCGAAGATGTGCTTTGAACTTAACAGCACTTTTTGGATCTACCTACCTGTGTGAGTCTGCTTTTTCACACATGAAAATCATCAAGTCCAAAAACAGATCCACAATGACTGATGATCATCTGGAGACCTGCCTGCACCTCGCAACTTATGAGACCCTGGCCTTCTCCTCTCAGTGTCAGAAGTGCCACTAAGGTAGAGACACATTTATTTTATACAGCTTGCACCAGGTGACACCATCCTGCTGCACAGAGCAGCTGCCTAGTTTTGATATTTAGGTTTTATTGAGGTTTGAAATAGTTGTTGGAGATTTGTAAATCTGCACCTTTGTAAGTCACTTTTTGTAAATAGTTAGTGTAAATGAGGGAGTTTTATATTGTTCAGTTCATTGTTTATTCGTTTCTTTAAAAAATATGGTGTGCTTTTCAAATATTGCGTCCTTTTACTTTGATAAAATACTTTAATTAAATAAAACTAGCAACACATTACGTTCTGTTTTATTTACTTTAAAGAAGTGAGGAGTAGGGAGATGAAAAATTTTGTTTTTTGATACTGAGACTGGACGAGTAGCTCTCGGCAAACTGCCGACTTCAAAAGTAGCTCTTGGTTCAAAAAAGGTTGGGCACCCCTGATTTAGGCACTCCTGCAATTGTCACACTTTTTCCTGTTAAAAACTGACTCCGGCCCCCCACCAGAGAAGGGAAAAGGTATGCGGCCCTCACAGGAAAAAGTTTGGGGACCACTGATCTAGGTAAACAGTAGGTATCTGTTCACTTTAGCTAAGTGCTAACAGCTAAAAGAGCGATTCTTTTATAGCTCTAAATATCTTCTTTGCTAACAGTTTGTAAATGACCACCAAACTACGCTCTGTAAGTTTCAAGAAAATCTACGGTGTGGTTTATGAGTTATTTTGCTAAAAATAAAAACAGCTAACCTCACAGCTATAGCAGCTACATACAGAGCAGGAGGCGGGCAGCGACAGACAGAGTCAGTCCGACCAGAGGAGGCTTTTTTCGGACACATGAGCTCGAAACGGTCTGGAAGTGTCCCCTTAGCGGACAAAAGTGGTACTGCACCATTTTTTTTTGCCCAAAATGAAAAACGGCTATATCAGAGCCAAAAATGGGGAAAAAAATATGGGGAAAAAGCCATAAATAACACGCTTCGGCGTATAACACGCAGGACATTCAAATGAGTAAAAAAACTGTGTGTTATACCCCGAAAAGTACGGTGTGTGTGTGTATATATATATATAGATATATATATATATATATATACATATATATACATATATATATATACATATATAAATTAAGCAGTTAAAAAAGGCTGAAAGTTTAAAAACATTAATATATATATATATATATATACATATATATACATATATATATATACATATATAAATTAAGCAGTTAAAAAAGGCTGAAAGTTTAAAAACATTCAAAGGTTTAAGATTTTGCTGCTACTAACTAGCTCTTTATGAACTCACTCATGCCTGCTGCCAAATACAACAGAAAGTGTGTAAATAAACTACATCAGGCCTTCTGAAGAAGATCAGAAATCGAAAAATTATTCCTACCAAGTCCTAAGATTGTATGGTAGTTGCTATTCTGTGAAGCAAGAGAAGATTGTATTGATTGTGTTCAGACCATATTTTCACTCTCAAGACATGCAACCAATACAACCCAATAAACCTGATTTACTAACACACTCGAGCAGAGTACCGTATTCTCCGGTGTATTATATGCAGTATTTTTGCTCATTTGAATATCCTGCGTATTAAACACCAAAGAGTATTATTTATGGATTTTTTCCCATATTTTTAGACCCATTTTTCGCTCTGATTCTTCGTTTTTCATTTTGGGCAAAAAATGGTGCAGTACCAGTTTCGGCCGCTATGGGCGCTAAGGCGCTCTGTAGTCTGTTTACCTGCACTGTACCAAAAATGGTTCAGTACCAGTTTCGGCCGCTATGGGCGCTAAAGCGCTCTGTAGTCTGTTTACCTGCAGACTGTACCTCGAGGCGTATCTTGTTATGTGTATTCAGATAAAAACCCATCACCCACCGCAAAATCACTGAGAGAGAGCAGGAGAAACCAACGAGACAACACACTGAAACCGAGGACAGAGAACAAAGAGAGAAAATGCCGCCAAAAAGAAAGTCCTATACTGCAGAATTTAAGCTGCAGGTCGTGAAATCCGCTGCGGAAAACAGCAACCGAGCAGCGGGACGTCACTTCGGGGTCAACGAGGCCTGTGTTCGCTTGTGGAGAAAGGCGGAGGTCTCGCTGACCGCCATGAAGCGGTCCAAGAGGGCGAACAGGGGGAAGAAGGCCCGCTGGCCCCAGTTGGAGGAACGGGTCAAGCAGTGGGTTCTGGAAGAACGCGCGGCCGGGAGAGGCGTCTCCACGGTCCAGCTTCGGCTGCACGCCGTGGCTCTGGCCAAAAACATGGACATTTTGGAGTTTGCTGGCGGTGCATCGTGGTGCTACAGATTTATGTGTAGAAACCAGCTTTCTCTGAGGGCGCGCACCACCATGTGCCAGAAGCTTCCAGCGGACTTAGAGGAGAAGGTCGCCAGCTTCCGCACATTCATCGCTCGCCAAGTCCACGACCACCACATCTCGCCAGCCCAAATTCTGAATATGGATGAAGTACCACTGACATTCGATTTGCCAATGTCTAGGAGTGTCTCAAAGAAAGGTGAGAAGAGCGTCTCCATCATGACCACAGGACATGAAAAGTCCCACTTCACCGTGGTCCTCGCTTGCTGTGCGGATGGGGCAAAGCTGCCACCCATGGTCATTTTTAAAATAAAAACCATGCCTAAAGACAACTTTCCAGCAAGTGCGGTTGTGGAGGTGAACGAAAAAGGATGGATGGACACTAGGATGATGAATGTGTGGGTGGCCAGATGTTACAGCAAGCGGCCAGACGGTTTTTTTTTAATCTAAAAAAGCTGTTCTGGTGATGGACAGTATGAGAGCCCACATTACGCCAGCTGTGAAAGACAAGATAAAAACGACAAACTCCATCCCTGCCATCATTCCAGGTGGACTGACCAAGGTTCTCCAGCCATTAGACATACTGTATCTGTGAACAGGAGTTTTAAAGCAGCTCTGCGCCGCTTGTGGGAGCAGTGGATGGTTGATGGAGAACACAGCTTCACAGCTACAGGCCGCATGCGCCACGCCCCTGCAGGCCATAGACTGGATCGACAAGGCTTGGAAATCAATTTCCACAAAAATAATCCAGTCTGGATTCATTAAGGCTGGGATCATCCCACGGCCAGATGGAGCAGAGGACACCAGCGAGGAGGAGGAGGAGGAGGAGGACCAGACTGGGCCTTTGAGTACCGGTGAGCTGGACCGTGCGATGGCTGAACTGTTTGCCAGCGACACGGAAGATGAAGACTTTGAAGGTTTTGAATAGTGTAAATAGTGTAAATAGTAGTGTAAATAATTTGTTTGAATAAAAACTGTAAACGGTATCTGTTTCTGTCGATTTTATGGGCGGGGTGAGCGTGTATTAATTTTAAAGCCGCTAATATTTATGTTGTTGTAACCGTCAAAGTGCATCTATTAACAAAAATTAAACCGAGACACGTTAACATATACGTATATATTCAGCTAACAAATAATTTTTTAAGTGTTTCTGTACAGTAGTTTAATTTTAATTAAATTCAGTTCTTGCTGCGCTACAGTAAACCGTTTGGGTGAGAGCATTGTGTCGTTTACGTTCAAAATTCAGCTGATTTGTAATCATTTATTAACAAAAATTAAACCGAGACACGTTAACATATATAATCAGCTAACAAATATATTTTTTAAGTGTTTCTGTACGGTAGTTTAATTTTAATTACGGTAAATTCAGCTCTCGCTCCAAACCGGGCCTGTGGGCCTGTTGTGTGTGTGCTGTGCGCACATCGTGTTGTTTACATTTTAAATTCAGCTGATTTGTAATCATTTATTAACAAAAATTAAACAGAGACACGTTAACATATATATTCAGCTGACAAATATATTTTTAGGCATTTCTGTAGTTAAAGGAGACCACATATAGGTCTTTAAAATTTTTATGTTATGTCTGTGTGCTATCTTGACAATATTAATTCATTTTAATACACAAAATAATTCTTAGATAATCAATTATACCCTTTTTAATTCTGCCATTTTTAACTTTCGTTTTGAACGACCGGTTTCTGATACAAGTTCTGAAGTCCACGCCCTTCAACGATCTGTTTACGCCCTCTGTAACAGCCAGTATCTGTAATGTGTTGTTGTTTTAAAATTAGCTCTTTTTTTATTACTCATTTGACTTACTGTTAGTGCTAGCTTAAGATAACTTACCGAAACCCGTCTGAGCGCGCCGCAATTTGCTGCTCCTTTTAGCATTAGACCACCCGAATCCGATGCTAATGTTAGCTTGTTCCTCTTCCGGTGTTCGCCAGCTCCGCTCGTTGCACGCGGCGATTTTGGGAGTTATCGCTGTTCCAGTCAAGACAACACAAAGTTCACCAAGTGTCTCCCGTAAATTAATCCGTAAGGAGAAGGTCCTCGCTGCTGCGAGGCTGCTGCGAGGCTGCTGCGAGGCTGTACAGTTGAAGCTCCGCTCCATCCGCCAGAAGAGAGGGTCCCGTCGCCGCCGGTCCCTACGCCGGGGGTCTGCTCGTTTAATTTTTACCGGATGCGCGTTGGGAGCGATCGCAAATACACTAAAAATTGAACTAAAACATAAAAATAACAATTATACTTTATTTATAAAGCCATTAAAAAAAACACAGCTGCAACAAAGTGCTGTACACATGAAATTAAGAACATATAAACAAAAGATGAGATGAAATCATGAAAAACAACAGTCATGTGTTTAATACAGAAGTGGGTTGAGCCTAACCAGGGGTTGCTAGGTGAGGGGCTGGACTCAGGTTGGGGTGGGTTGTGGCTGCGGTTGGCTGCGGTGTGTGACGTCACAAACCGCAGGAAGTGCAAAACGAAGGGTTGTGGCTGCGGTTGGCTGCGGTGTGTGACGTCACAAACCGCAGGAAGTGCAAAACGAACTGTATTTTATCAAAGATAAATAAATCTACTTAGAGTAAATAAACCACTGGGTGCATTTTTTTGGCCTTAGGACTGTTTTTTTATGAAGTACATACCCAAAGTTGAGTAAAAAAACATTAAAAAGTGAATTTTGAATATGTGGTCCCCTTTAAAATTTAATTAAATTCAGGTCGCGCTGCACAATGGTGCTGCTGTTTATTCCCACTATATTAGGCTTAGTGTATTACTAGTTGATGTTTTTCTTAGTTAGTTCTAGATGTTATTACTGTTTTTCTCTTTCATTTGTTGTTGGATGTAACTGGGACCTCGTGTACATAATCTCGTTTTCATCACATGTACCACATGCGGTGCAAATGACAATAAAGACTCTCTGACTCTGACTCTGACAATGGACCACATTTCCCAGTTGTCTCAGCGGTGGGGTGACGCATAACGTCAGCGGTGGATGGCGCGTTACGTCGGCGTCGGGAGGGTTTGGCGCCATCTAGTGGCCATAAAAAAGACTGCATCGGCAGTGCGCATTAAACACCGAAGCGTATAATGTACATTTTTTTTCTGATTTATTCCCAAAAATTGGACAAAGCGTATTATACACAGGAGCGTATTATACACAGGAGCGTATTATACACCGGTGAATACGGTAGTTTCTCAGGGTTTCTGCAGGTTTGAACAACTCAAATTTAAGACCTTTTAAGACCTTTTTAAGACCAGTATGAATCAAATTTAAGACCTATTCACAACATATGTACACGACAGAAATGTGCAGAAGAAATGCATAATTACTTAATTACTTGAGAAGTAACTTTATTGAAAAAACGAAACGAACACATTTTACATGCAGTGTTTTGGATAATATATGCATGTATGTATATGATATATGTATGTTATATGTATGCTTGTATGTGGACTACATAAATCTGAGCTCCTCTCCCTTAGCAAGAATCTCCTCCTCAATGTTCTTCAGCTCAGCTGCTTTATCCTTGCTAGCTCTCCTCAGAACGTTTGACTTCGTTATCAACTGAGCCATCTGACTGCCAGCCTTACCTTCAGCCTGCTCTGCAAATTTGTCTGCATCTTTGGAAAGAGTTTCAGCAACTGTTTGTACTGTGGTCCTCCTTTTTTTGAGTTCCTCCAGGTAATCCTCTGCTGCCTTTCTCTTTTGGTCCACACACTCCTGAGGAAAGACAAAAACAAATATGAGACTTCAGACATTGTATTCTGTCTTATTTTGACTGAGACACAGGCCTAAATTATATTCATTCATTCAACCAAAAAAATATCAAATTATTATTATGATAAAAACAACGAGTCATAAATAAAATTAAAAGAAGCAGAAAGAAAATATGTAATTATATCTGCTCCCTTTTTCCTCAAAAAGTTAAATTCAAACAAAATCAATACAGAGTCCTCAAACAACAACTTATGTCAACAAACACATATACAGTATAAGTTAGTACTAATACAGTATACTTATAAAACACATTTACAGAAATATATAGCCTAAACAGGTTTATCAAATTTGTATCTGAAAACTAAAGCTGTCATATAAACATGTTTGTTAAAAATAAAACATTTACCGGTAGGCTACTTACTTTTACATGCTTCATTAAGTAATTAGCTGTTGAATGCACCATGAACTGGGATCCCAGGTCTCTGGACTGTACCTGTCCCCCCTCCCAAAAACACAGGTGTAGGTCCAGCTGCTTGGTTTTGGTGGTTTGATTCAGGCTTTCATCAAACATGAGCACAAACGGTCCAGTCACTTTGGAAATTAGTTCTTCTTTTTATAAAGTCTGCTAGTCCAAAGCGGGTTATGTATGCAGTTTTATCTTTTCCACACATAAATGATTTGGCGATGTCCGAGTCTGGAAACATTGTTTGAAACAAGTCTCCAATGTCTTCATTTGCGCTGTATGAGTGATGTTTACTTATCACGTGGAGAACCCAGAGAACCTCCGCTCGTAATGTAGCCTCTGACCCGAAGGCAACACAAAGGGCGACGCTAACAGGAGCTGCGGAGCAGATGTCTCTCCGAGGCAGAGTAGATGAACCAACGCTGGAGCAGCAGAACTGGCTAATAGCGTCATCTGTCGCAGGCCTTTCACAGCGCTAACGTGCTAACATGCTAACGTTCCGAGTTTAATATTTCTTTTACATACGCAGCAGTAGGCCTCGAAGTCACCGTTTGGTGAAGGCTTAAACCAAACCTTAAAGTCGTCCCTCTCAAGCCAAGTGATGTTGAATTTGCATTTCCCCATGTTAGCAGCACGCTTTCTTCTTCTTCTGCTGTTGTTATTTTATTCTTGCCCGCCGACGATCACGTGACACACACGGACTCTCACGAAACTGATTGGCTGCAATGCGTCACATGTTTGTCAGTAGCAAGCTTTTCTTTTTTTTTTTTGGAGCGCTTGAGGCAGGATTACGAGGCGCTCGAAATTAAGACCTCCTCAAAACAAATTTAAGACTTCACCGCAATAAGCCGGCAAATTTAAGACCTTTTTAGGCCTAAAATCTAGATTTTTGAAAATTTAGACTTTTTTAGACTTTTTAAGACCCCACGGAAACCCTGTTTCTGTCCCTGAAAAGCAAAAACCAGAAGGCGGTCACGTGGCTAATTTGCACATTATTTGCATTAGCATGTTCTCAGCCTACTGAAGTCCCCAGTGCATGAAAGTCATTCCTCAATTAAAGGATGACAAATAATCCCTAATTAGAAACAGCACAACAGTCGCCGTGTTTCCATCAAGGTTTCTAGATGCGCATTTTGAAGTATCGCATCAGAAAAGCTGAATGGAAACGGCACGATTCGAATTTACTTCCTCAAATTCTCAAAAAAGTTGATACGCTCGCTTGAGGTGGTTTTTGGGTTCTTCGAATCAGAGCCGATGCGCAAAACGAGAGATGGAAACAGATTTGCCGACTCAGTTCTGCCGTAGCGAACATTCACGTCACGTGACTTCGTCTCCGGACAACATGTAACATCGCTAAAACTAGTTGGCATGACAGAATAAATACAACTTGCCCGATAGCAACACATACCTGAAATATTCTCTCCATTTTGCCGAGATGTGTGGTCGGGTCCTGTTTTCAACCGCTACTTCCTGTTTACTGTAGACATGCGTAACGCTGACGTCTGACGTAATGACGCTGACGTCTGACGTAATGACGCTGACGTCTGACGTAATGCCGCTTTGCGTGGCTTGGTGGATGCGCTTCAAGCCAGTTAATGGAAACACATCTGATTCGCATTAATTTGTATTTACATTTTTGAGAAATTTCAAAAATTTGCTCAAAATTCGGATTGAAAATAGATGGAAACACTAGGCATGTAACGGTTGTAATGGGTGTACCGAACCATTTCTGTACAGCACGTTCGGTTCGGTCCACCTGCGTACCGTTTCGGTTATTTTTTCACTCATTGAACGTTAATATATGCGCCGCGGAACAAAATTTCCTGGGCGCATTTCAGCACGGAGCTATTATCGCGCAGCATTAGCCATTAGCTGCTCGCTCCGGTCTCCTGTTTGGGAACGTTATGGCTTTCTTGTTAAGCCGAGCGCACGTTCAAAGCTGTGTTTGTGGACATTGTTTCATGAAGACTCTGCAGCAGCTGCGTGACGCAGCTCTCTGCAGCAGCAACACGTCTAACGTGAACGCGCTGGAAACTACGTCATCGGAATGTGAACAGAAACAGCAGCTGTTCCAGAAACACCGCTAAAAGCAGCTGCATTTAAAGGGGACCTCAGATGTATTTTTTAAATTTTTATGGTATTTCTGTGGGATATCCAGACCCTATTCCTTCAATTTAATGCACAAAATAATTATTAGATAATCAATTATACCCTTTTTAATTCTGCCATTTTTAACTTTCGTTTTGAACGACCGGTTTCTTGAAGTCCACGCCCTTCAACGATCTGTTCACGCCCTCTGTAACAGCCAGTATCTGTAATGTGTTGTTGTTTTAAAATTAGCTCTTTTTTTATTACTCATTTGACTTACTGTTAGTGTTAGCTTAAGATAACTTACCGAAACCCGTCTGAGCGCGCCGCAGTTTGCTGCTCCTTTTAGCATTAGACCACCCGAATCCGAAGCTAATGTTAGCTTGTTCCTCTTCCGGTTTTCGCCAGCTCCGCTCGTTGCACGCGATGAGATTTTGGGAGTTATCGCTGTTCCAGTGAAGACAACACAAAGTTCACCAAGTGTCTCCCGTAAATTAATCTGTAAGGAGAAGGTCCTCTTGCTGCGAGCCTGCTGCGAGGCTGCTGCAAGGCTGTACAGTTGAAGCTCCGCTCCATCGCGCCGGAAGAGGGTCCCGTCGAACCCGGTCCTTCCGCCTGTGGTCCGCTCGTTTAATTTTTGCCGGCTGCGCGTTGGCAGCGATCGCAAATACACTAAAAATTGAACTAAAACATAAAAATAACAATTATACTTTATTTATAAAGCCATTTAAAAAAACACAGCTGCAACAAAGTGCTGTACACATGAAATTAAGAACATATAAACAAAAGATGAGATGAAATCATGAAAAACAACAGTCATGTGTTTAATACAGAAGTGGGTTGAGCCCAGAGCCATATAAAGTGAGAGTTGCGACACTTCCATAGAGATCCGTTGTAAGAATGGAATGCGGAAGTCACGTGGGTCATGGAGGGGGCGATTTGTTCCATGCTCTGTTTAACAGTCTGACTCTGCCTGCAGTAGCGCTCCGTTGCCGCCAGAGGGCGCAGCTCCACAAGGTTTCCATGGCCGTTGTTTGGAACGATTGACTGCCAGTTGGCGACTTCAAAGAGTGTCAGAACTCTCTATATATACGGCTCTGGTTGAGCCTAACCAGGGGTTGCTAGGTGAGGGGCTGGACTCAGGTTTGATCTGATTGGCTGGCGGCTTGTGACGTCAATAAATGCAGGAAGTGTGAATCCTGGTGTATTTATCAAAAATAAATAAATCTACTTAGAGTAAATAAACCACTGGGTGCATTTTTTTGGCACAAGGACTGTTTTTTTATGAAGTAAATACCCAAAGTTTAGTAAAAAAACATTAAAAAGTGAATTTTGCATGTGTGGTCCCCTTTAAACAACTTTTATCAGGTAATCAGAGCGGTCCAGAGAAATAACACAAACTGTATGAGTTTTTAAAGATCTGAATCTAAGTCTGAATGTTTTTTATGCGCAGTTGATCCTTGCTATGAGACATCCATCACGTCAACACTTAAGTCAAAAAGTTCAGCTCTTTATGAAAAAACTAAAACTGATTGTGAACAAGTCCTGGAGCTGATTTAAGCCCTGCCCTGATGATGAGTGGGAGATTCAACCGTTCAAGAGGTATTGTTCTTTTATTATAATTATTATTTATAATTTATTATTATTTAAAATCATAATCTTATTAACTTATTTTTTTACCTCTGTTTTTTATTTCCAGTATTTCCAGTTACAGAGGTAGCATCTCTCTTCCACTTCAGGGAAATCCACCAGAGATCACCTGCTGCAGCTAAGAAGTGTGTGATGACTGAACTGAACTCTGAACTGTTCCAGGACCTCCTGTCCCACCAAGAAGAAGTTGTGAGTACAGTAATGACGACAAATACAGCCACACTGCTGCTACTGGACAAAAACTTGATTAGTTAGATTGTAAACAGTCTGTTGCTGCTTATCGTTCTGGTTCTGACTGTTATTGTATTTATTAAGATTTTATTATTCTGTGGTGGAGGTGGTCTCCAGCTACAAGTACCTGGGTGTACACTTGAATGATAACCTCAGCTGGAGCAACAACACCACCAGCCTGATCAAGAAAGGACATCAAAGACTCTACTTCCTCAGACGGCTGAGACGAGCTGGTCTGAGAAGCTCAGTCCTCACCTCGTTCTACAGGTGTGCAGTGGAGAGCGTCCTGTGCTCCAGCATCAACGTGTGGCATGGAGGCTGCACAGTTGCAGAGAGGAAAGCTCTACAGAGAGTGGTGAAGGCTGCACAGAAGTCTGTGGGAGTCAGTCTCCCCACCATCACAGACATTTACACCTCCAGATGCAGAAAAAGAGCCACCTGCATCATGAAAGACCTCACTCACCCAGCACACTCACTCTTTGCACCACTCCCCTCGGGACGGAGGTTGAGGAGCATCAAATGTAGAACCACTAGACTGAGGAACAGCTTCTACCCTGAGGCTGTCAGACTCATGAATAAATAAATAATAAGAATAAACACTGCAAAATGTCACATCATGTTGATACTGATCTGTTTCTTGTTGCTGCGTTCATCTGTGACCATCTGCTCATAATGACTCATGTTCGTGCTGCTGTTTATAATGATGTTTTTCTACTACATTAGGGCTTAGTGTATTACTAGCTGATGTCTCTCTTAGTTAATCCTAGATGTTATTATTGTTTTTCTCTTGCATTTGTTGTTGGATGTAACTGGGACCCTGTGTACATAATCTCGTTTTCAACACATGTACTACATGCGGTGCAAATGACAATAAATTCTCTCTGACTCTGACTCTCTGATATAATTTATTTATTGTAGAGTGCTGTTTATTTAAAATATCATCCAAATGGGTCACTTTTATTTATTATTACAATACAATACAAACATATTTTTGGCATATTTTCAAAATAAACATTTTGTAAGTCTTTATTTTGTCTTTTTTTTTTTTACGAAAATAAACCGAAAATAAACCGAACCGAGCCCTCCTTGTAATTGAACCGAACCGAAATGTGATTTTAGCGTACCGTTACACCCCTAGGAAAAACGGTTAGTGAAACTTTGAGATCAACAAGGAAATGTGTGTCATTTACAGCTTTACTGCATTGTATTTGTTTAGTGACGTTAAAATGGGGGCAGATATTTCAGGCCAAATTACAGCTGATTAAAAAAGCAAAATTCAGCTGTGTCATCTTTACAGGTTTAAGAAGCAAGCTGAAGAACAAGGGTTGTAACTGTTTTTATTTAATAAATTGTCCTTTAAGTTGGCTCGCCTGTGCACAACTTTTTATTCTTTGGCAATCCAAACTTTTTTCTCTTGTGTTCTCATAAAAATAGTTAAACATTTGTCAGTTTGAAAGTAGGTGAGCTCTTCAGAGCTGTGACATCATCAGAGTCTTTTATGCTGGAAAAGAAGCAGCCTGGTTGTTCCATCTGCTGTTCGTATTGTTACAACCCGTTTTATATTTTTCTAACTCCTTATTCCAGGTGACTGTTTACTGACAGATGTGTCCATTTCACTCAGAACACATTTTCCCAAAGTCGTTGCTGCAGCAGCAAAATAATTTGTTTTAATGTGGATCGTTTCGGCTCTTTTTCTGTTTGATGTCCCATTTGAAGAAGTTCTGATTAAGTGTATATAAAATTACTTTTGTTGCAGTGCAACACTGCAACCTCAAGCACAAAATGCTGCAGAAAACTGAACAAACTTTGGTCAAAATTTCCAGAAAGACTTGTTGGTTTCTTTAAACTGACTAAAACATTGTCGGTTTCTTTAAACTGACTAAAACATTTACACCATTATATTTTTAATATCTAGACATTTTCCAAGTCACAGTCAGACAACTTACGGTATTCATGCAAAACTGGCTTTGTGTGTAGCATTTATCCTGTCTGAGCTTGCACGGCTCAACTGTATCAAATTCTTCATTTGTGTGCTCAACTTGTTTAGATCTTGTGACCAACAGGTGTGGTTTAATTACTCAAAGGGGCAACGGTCAACTACCTGTGCCCCAATCAACACAGCACCAATGAAGCAAAGCTGCATTATCTTTGGAATTTATGGCAATGTAGAACTGAACTCTAAACGAACAAAATCACCGCAAAGTTATTAATGTTATCTTCCTTCAAAACTTAAAACGTTTTGTAAAAATGTATGTTTCTTCAGCGTGGTTTTGATTAGAAATTAAACAAGATCACGAAAGATAACAAAAGATACTCATGTTTGTTGCTAGAAAGTAGGGATGTGCGATATGGCATAAAATTCATATCACGATGTGGATTGTGGCAATAACGATATACAGTATATCACGGTATGTTATTTGGTATAAAACTTGCAACAGGAATAGGGTATCATTTTGCCATCATTTATTTTTAAAACTGCTATACCACAAAATGATCTCAATCAAGAAAATTCCACTACAGTACTAGCTTCAGAGAGTTTCAAAATAATAAACAAATCAAGTATTACCAGTAGGCTTCTTTCTTGTAGTGCAAAACAGTGCAAAAGATATCAAATGTAGTTTTAGCCATGTTTTAAACAAAAGAATATGTTGTTAACTCTTAACAGTTTCCAGTCTTCTCACTTAAGAAATGAACAGCAACAGAGCAGTAAGTGCACAGTGAAACACTTCACCCTCCAACCCTCTAGTGGGCGTCTCCTTCCGCTTTAATGAAAGCTGACATGGTGACCAGTTTCCTCTGTGGCTTTGACCAGAGGGCCTCGTAGTAAAATCACACAGCACAGCGTTCATTTCACAGATCAGAGAGCAGGTTTTTCAACGCTTACTTTAAATTTTAACGGTGAGAAGAAGAAAAAAAACTTGACGGAACACAGCGTTTTGCACATGGGTCCAAATGCGGCAACACTACGGCAAGCTGGACGTGGTTAGCTTGTAGCTTCGCTACGTTGCTCTCAAAGAAAGGACTTTAACACCACTTACGCACTGTTTTCAACAACAACAACAACAACAACAACAACAACAACAACAACAACAACAACAACAACAACAACAACAACAACAACAACAACAACAACAACAACCAAAAGATTAAAACTGACAACTCTGATTTTACATCAGACAGCAGTACAGCGGTTAGCCAGTAGAATACAGCTCTCTATCGTAGGCTAAATGTATATCGTTTCTACCATATGTATCGCACATTCAAACTAGAAAGTGATTTAACATTGAGATTTACACATACCAAAAGCCTTCAGAGTAAGAATGTCTAATATTCAGTTTGCTTCCTGAGGAATGCAAAAAAGAAATCCTGCAATACAAATGCACACCTCCACAAAATAAAATCTAAACTTTAGGTCAAGGCACCTTTTCAGCAGGTGAGCTAAACAACCCAGAAGGAATGATCTCAAGCAACACTGCGTTGTTGCTGTGTCAAAAAAATTTTTTTTATTAAGCTAGACAAATGTTTTAATATCACTTTGCTTCATGCTATTTCACTAACCATGAGCTGCACTTTCACTCAACTGGAAAATATGCACCACTGCTGGGAAACTACGGCATGTAAACTAGCTTGGCAACCAAACAAACCAAAGGAGAGCACCTCATTAAACCGCAAAAACAATGAATCACAGCCGTGATACTGAACAGGCCGGATCCAATGTTTAAATTCACCAATGCCAAAAATTACAAATATTTTAGTTTTAGATCAAATTACTGCACAGTTTAAAAACACTGAACACATATAGAAGATTCAAGAACTTTAAGCTCCAGAAACAACTAACTGGTGCCCTTTTAAAGGCAACAATGAAGCCCCACTCATCTATTGTGTGCGGACCAACTGTATGAGCACACTGAGCTGCACAAACACCTCTCACACACACAAAACATCAGGACTCTGGCTTCTCATTTAGCCATTTTAAAACAGCAAAGCTCAGTCAGCACAATGCACCCCCAACCAACCCAGACCCACCGATTCAATTCAAACGGAACTGCGTGCGCTAGCATAAGCAATAGCTGTCAGTCCCATCCCCCTTG
>JBBPBX010013618.1:35484-52104 GCA_038048925.1 Garcialebias charrua
CTACCCGCTACATTGTTGGTGATTGTGATCTTTTCACAATCGTGCTCTAGATGCAGCTCGCAGAAACATCAAACAACTGTTCACTTTGACCGCCGAGCAAGCTGCGTCGTCAAAAATTAGCATAGCCGCTAATGCTAGTAGCTGCAAAGCGGCTAACTCACTGGCGGTTCTACCTCAAACACAAACACTTTGAAATGGTTATTTCAATTTAACAACCGAACACACTTTAATCTGCTCCTTTAATTCACTCGGCAATACCGTCAAACACGCAAAATAACTCACTTTTAGAGAAACGTACGCAGAGCTAGCTAGCTAGCAGGGGTTAGTTAACTAGTGTTAGCGAAAGGTTAAACGGTTTGCAAAAACAAATATTTACAGGTTGGAATGGTTTGGTCTGTAACAGGCAAACACGACTTCACGTCTTGTGTCGATGCGTTTATAAACTGCACTGCAAATTCGCCGTCAGGGCTCTCTTGTTCGGGACAGTTACTAGTTACTAGTCGCGGCTAACTAAACAACAGCGACCCCCGGTCTCCCTGCTCCACACTCCCGTGTGTGCGTTACCTCGACGGAGAATAAAACACTGCTCTAGCACAGAAAAGCAGCCTCACCTCATTGAAGTATAAAGTGCAACAGAGTGGAAAGGAAAGCTGACGGTAAGGCTAAAGAAAGTCAACGCGTTTTGCAGCATCTACGAGGGGAGGCGTACATCCTGCGTGATCGCCATTTTCTTCAACTCGCTGCTGTTTCGTTTGTGCTGCTCTCCTCTCCTCTGTCCGCGCATGCGTGCAGCAGCGCGTGTTTCTGTTGGGGGTCGACGGCGCAGGAAGCTCACAACCACTTCCTTTGACTGACGACGAAACACTGTTTAAAAGTGGCCAAACTGTATTGAAATAAGTTTTTGAGTGTGCAAAACGAAGTAGTCGTTTTAAAACTATTGTGCCTACAGTATTGCAATTACACCAAGTCTTGTTTTCATTTTGCACCGAATGCAAAAAGGCAATTAAAACATTTAAAGTGGTCTAATAAAGAGTTCAGTCTTTATGGAGATATTTTTCTTGCTTTCACCCTCTCTCTTTTAGTTTGTTTACTACGACTGCTTTTTTTTTTTTACTCATTTTCTGTCCTCTTACCTCTGACCAAAATTCAATCTGCAGCAGATGCAGAACCTGAAAATCACGTCTCCAAGTATAAAGAAAAAATGACAAACATCTAAAAAAAATAAAACTGACTTTAGACATGCATCAGTTACTAAGCCCATTTCCGTCATGAAAAGAAGAAATAAAAGCCCAACAGGAAGTCATAATTTCGAGTTTTAAATTCATAATTATGAGAATAAATGTCATAATTTTGAGTTTTACAGTCATAATTATGGGAATAAAAGCCATAATTTCGAGTTTTAAAGTCACAATTACGAGAATAAAAGTCAGAATTTTGACTTTTAAAATCATAATTTCTACTTTTAAAGTCATAATTACAAGAATAAAATACAAAATTACGAGTTTTGAAGTCATAATTATGAGAATAAAAGTCATAATTTCGGGGTTTAAAGTCAGAATTTTGACGTTTCCGATTTAATTTCGAAATTTGTCACAACATGACTTTACACTACTGTAGCCTACAGGGATGCAACTTCCTGTCAGACACCGGTAGTGCAGCATCATATGGCTCTGTGGTAGTTTTCCTGCATAGCACATGGATTCATTCATTTAATGTATGTGTCAAACATCAATCCTTTTAAATAAAGGTATGTAATGTATACATCTTTTCATTGCCAATTTATATAGCAGTATTGAAGCCCATTTCCGCTATGAAATAAAAGCCCAACAGGAAGTCATAATTGAGTTTTAAAGGCATAATTATGAGAATAAAAGTCATATGACTTTAAAACTCATAAGTATGACTTTTATTCTTTATAATTATGACTTTAAAAGTTGAAATTATGACTTTAAAAGTCAAAATTATTGCTGAGCTTTTATTTTTTCTTTCATGGCGGAAATGGGCTTCCATAAATTACTGCCTGTCAAGTTAAGGAATTCTTGGTCCAGCTACAAGTACTTGGGTGTGCACTTGAATAATAACCTCAGCTGGGGCAACAACACCAGCCTGATCAAGAAGGAACATCAGAAACTCTACTTCGTCAGGCGGCAGAGACGAGCTGGTCTGAGAAGCTCAGTCCTCACCTCCTTCTACAGGTGTGCAGTGGAGAGCATCCTGTGCTCCAGCATCAACGTGTGGCATGGAGGCTGCACAGATGCAGAAAAAAAGCTTTGCAGAGAGTGGTGAAGGATGCACAGAAGATGTTGGAGTCAGCCTCCCCACCATCACAGATATCTACACCTCCAGATGCAGGAAGAGGGTCTCCTGCATCATGAAGGACCCCACTCACCCAGCACACACACCCTTTGCCCTGCTCCCCTCAGGCAGAAGGTTGAAGAGCATTAACCACTAGACTGAGGAACAACTTCTACCCTGAAGCTGTTAGACTCATACATTCTAGGATTATCACTGTGAAAAAGAAAAAAAAATCACTAATGCCACTTTGATTGATATGTGCTGCTGATTATCCATGCTGTTGATCTCATGCTGCTGATCTCATGCTGCTGTATTCATTCATCAGCTCACACAGACTCATTCATGCTGCTGTTGTTTGGCGTATTGTTTCTTTACTTACCGGTAGTTTAGCGTAATTCTTAGTTTACAGTACATCGACTTAGACCCTTTTGTCTGTCAAGTATGGGAACATACACAGATGACAAAAATGTGACATTTATTTTTATTTATTTTTATTTTTATTACTGTTGCTTTTACAGTTTATATTCTTCGTTTTTGGATGTAACCTTGGGTACACTATTTTGTTCCCCCTTATGTACCACACGCGATGTGAATGACAATAAAGAACCTTGAATTCTTGGGAATCATGTTGGTGAATAATCACCTTATTATTTGACAAACTGTTGTTGTTTTGGTTTTTGAATTCAGTCAAAAAATGAGAACTATTTAGGTCTAATGATTGTGAGAACACTGGTTGCATTCACTTAAATAAAATAAACAACAGGGAAACTATTACAACATTCTAAATGTAAAAATTTCCACTACAAATACTGTAGTTCTCAGAACAACAAAAATGAACAAAAAGGACACAGTATAGTAGACTATCTTTATTAATAAGTGTTTTTAGTTTGGTTTGTTGGAATTTTCTGCATTTTTTTTTCTTCGCTGAGCAAGTCTTGTAGTTTTTGCAATTTGCAAGTTTTGTTTGCTTTTTAAGACAAAAATGTTTTAAAGTTTTTTTAACTAATAGTATTGTGTTAGATTTTGCTCAGTTTTTCTAAAATAATTTTTACATTTTGCCTTTTTTTCTTTTTTTTTCCGGAACTACCAGTTTGTGTCTTGTTCTGGTCTGTTTTGGACTTGAGTACAGAATGTGGATTTTCTAGAAGTCTGACAAATTTGCTTAAAATTAGAGGCTGGCAAATTTCTCTGTGAATATGGCAAAATATGTTAATAATTCTGAACATTTATCTGCTCATTCAAAAGACTTCAACAGTCTGAGGCCTGCCTCATGTCTGTTGGCAGGCCTCATGATGAAGTCTTTTGGATGAAAGACGAAACATTTCTTCCAAAAAGAAACTGTCCAGATGACATTACTTAACATTTTTGTAATTTGTACCTGGATGATATTTATACTTACCGGTACTCTTTTTCGTAAAGAGGTCAAAAACTGCCCAACTCAGATAAATATTACAATCATTATTGAAATATGCGTATATTAAACCTCCTGTTTCCAAAAATGGTTGATGTTGTTCCAAAGCTTTCTGCTGACAGGAACAAGTGTTGGGGACTGCTCACTCTTTTACTTATCTATAATTCCTTGACATTAAATTATCAGGCATGAAAAAAGAGAGTGATATTTGTCACACACATATGAAAGTGGATTTTTTTTTTTAAGTTTTAGCTGTGATCCCAAGCTTTACTTTGCCATCATTTTGTCATGTGTGGCTTATGTAAGAAGACAGAGAGATGGAGTCGAGAAAGAGAGAGAGAGAGAGAGAGAAAGAGAGAAAGATTACAGTAATGCCTAAACAACAGAGAAACAAAAACAGCATGGAATCTGCAAACGCTTCACCACTGAGACAAAGGCTGGTACAGGAGAGAGCAGAAATGTTTGTGCGTGTGTATGCAAGCAATGACCATTGACCCACCGACGGTAAAAACAACCCCCAACCTTGTTAGCAAATTACCTCCCCTTATCCTCTCCCAAATTCCCCTTATCTGTTTGTGTTTGACTGTGAGGAAGAGGCAGGGTTTTTCTGCTGCCAAGAAATTATTTTATTTGACCAAGCTTCAAAGGCAGCAAGATTAAATTGTGTTTTGTATGAAGAGGTGTGTAAACTTTCAACACTGGGGGGGGTCTTGTATATAAGGAATATCACCAATAGTTCATTTGATGGGGACACTACTGGAATTTTTAACGAAAATGGTCCCAAAAAATAATTATACTGTATGCTAATAAAATATAACAAACCTTCTTTAGCACAGAGGTTTTTTTTCTTTTAAAACATCAATTAATACACACTTCTTGTAAGCTTACACCAGTTTTACATAGTTTATTAAATGTATAAGCAAAAAAGCAAAGGTGTTAAAATGGAGCCTGGTGGAACACCCATTTTATACTTTTGGAGATGTAAATTACACCCCTTTAACTTTGATATGTTGTTTTCTAGTTTTTAAATATGAAACAAATCAGTTAATTTAAGGCACCCAAAAAGGAAGAAGTGGGTTAAGATAATGGATGGATGGATGGATGGATGGATGGATGGATGGATGGTGTATGCAACAGTTTTTTTTATATAATTTACAGCCATAGAAACAGCATTTTAAAATTGTTAAAATTGTATTTTTAGAGAATGGCTTTAAAGTGGAAAACTGAAAGTTATGCACCATAACTCATGCTCCCTGAAGGAAGGGAACGAGGTGCAACATACTTGCCATGGGAATTGCGCCCCCGCGCGATTACCTGAAGGAATACATTCACGCCTTTTACGGCAGGGGGCGTCACCCATAGTTGCCAAGTCCGCTTATTTCAAGCGGCATTGGGCGTGTTTATGGAGTCGCATAACAAATTCACCGTCACCCCGCGCCAGAATACCACCTTTTAGGTACTTAAGCGACTGACGCCCCTCCAACTGTCTCCAAAATTGCACTTCACCGAGCTTTCAGCATTGAAAAGGGCCAGCTATGTTGCACCTCGTTCCCTTCCTTCAGGGAACATGAGTTATGGTGCATATGTTGAGAGGTGAAAAACAAGGCAATAGCAAATTAAAGCAATAATTAAGAAAATAGGAAAATAGACACCCCAACATAATTTTTATTTTTGTATCTTTAATTTCTCATTGTATTAAGTTCTTTAGTGTCATTTTAGTTAGTTCTATGCAATTTCACACAAAACCGCTAGAGGCGCTGTTGCGTTGGTGGCATAGAAAGATTGAGCACACAAGAAGAAGAATAAATCTTCTGGTTGAATGTGAAAAAAGGCTCAACGTGTGTGTCTCGTCTTTCTCATACCACAGGTCAGTAAAAAATGTGTTTTATGCATATATATTAGTTTCTTGGGAGAGTTGAAAGGTTATTAAATCGAATCTCAACTAATGAGTCACGAAGTTCGTTTTATAATTGTATTGTGTACAAAAACGGGACTTGTTCATGAAGGCTAATTGGAGCTAATGCTAGCAGATTTTGTGTATGTGGTGTTGCTTAGCAACAACTGAAGGCCTGCTGAATTCACTTTGAACTTATACTTTGCACTTTGTGAGGCTGTTCTCACACAAAGGACATTTTCTGTTCTCTTTATTTATAAAATGGACATTTTGTTATGGGTTCATGAAAAAACAGAAATATTGTTATGACATTAAGTAAGTAAGTAATAGCTACATATGTGTGAAGCTTCGTAAAGAGAGACAGCATTAAGGGAGCATTGCACCTTTTCAGTTTAAAGATTAGGTTTTCTTTGTGTTTATTGCTAACAGCTAAGGTGTTTAAATATTAAAATATATTTTATTAATTTTTATTTTTTTGATATTTAAATACAGGTCTCAGAAAAGAGGACAAGGTTTTGAATTTAAAGCACTAATTACAAAATTAATATGGTTTAGAGAAGTAAAAACTATTTGTGAATTAATTTTGTAATTTGACAGAATTCATAATGCTAAATAGAGCATGTTGAACGAATGATTGTTTGGTTTAAATGTATATTATAGTCATTGTGTAATGTAATGAAGTTAATGGTTCTCTACTAAAGAATGTGATACCTGAAATATGTGATCTATGAAGCGTGTTTAGAGCACACAAGAAGAACAAATCTTCTGGTTGAATGTGAAAAAAAGGCTCAACGTGTGTGTCTCGTCTTTCTCATACCACAGCATCACACGTTGAGAGATCATCTTACACCTTACCCTCCGCCATCCAAGGTTGCAGGGTAACACATAACTTTCAGTTCCCTTTCAGTTAGGTCTCTCGGTGCAACATACTTGCTATGGGAACGTAATTGATTCACGCCCTTGAAATGCTCAGTAAAATGCCTGTTAGTGTGAACGCCTGCCTTTGACCAGAATGCTTCTCAAAGCTACTTTCTATTGTGTATTAGAAAGAACAGCCTGAGTGACATCACACACAGTAACATCCAAACTGTAATACTTTGCAAAAGTGTTTAATGAGCTCCAGTTCGCGGCAGCACAACTGGCACGCCCTTGAACAATGACCAGGAAGTGACCAAGCCCCTGGTTGAGTGAGCGTGCACTCCAGGGGGCACTTGTTGACCTTTGCTACTGTACGCCCTTTTAATGGCCTCCGTCACCCAATGTGAGAGGCGCTGTCTTGATAGGGCCTTTCCTGTAGTAGGTGCGGCAAAGCAGATGAACAGTTGGTTTGTTTCCCTCCATTCGGCTGTTCTCTGTATGTAAGTGCGTAAAGCTCTCACAGGGCAGAGAGCCTTCAGTCTCTCCTGTTCCTGAGTAAGGACAGGTGCAGGTGGGAAGGAGGAGAGGTCAAAGTCTAGACTCCTATGGTTGAAGGTCAAGACCTTGGGAGTATAAGCGGGATTAGGCCTCAGGGTGACCTTTGACCCGTCAGGGGCGAATATGGTACATAACGGATGTACAGATAGAGCGTGGAGGTCAAACACGCGTTTCGCCGAGCACAGAGCCAGGAGAAGAGCAGTTTTGTAAGATAGAAGATCTATCTTAATCTCGCTCAGAGGCTCGAATGGCGGGTTGCAAAGAGCCCCAAAGACCAGGCCAAGATCCCAACCAGGGGTCAAGGTTCTGCTGGGTAGCTTGGTTCGAAGCACACCTTTCATATATCTCATTATGATTTGAGGTGCTCCAGGAGTCATGTGTCCCCAGCCCTCGTGACAGGCAGAGATAGCTGCAAGGAACACTTTAATCGTTGAATAAGAACGACCATTTTCCAGTAAATCCTGAAGGAAAGTTAGTAGTTGAGCCAAGTTGCATGCATAAGAAATGATATTTCTTTCTGTGCACCAGGCTTCGAAGATGCGCCACTTTTGTGCGTATAGAGACTGTGTTGACCCAGCACGGGCATTTTGTATGGTTTTCACCACATTCTCTGGTAGGCCCGAAGCCATCAGCCTGTCCTTTTCAGCTAACAGGCTGGAATTAATTCCAGTTCCTGGCCTAAACGGCTGGACTGCAACTTCCTGTGTGAGCCTTTGAGGGTCAACCAGGTTGGGGAGTGGGCCTCCACGTTGATGTGTTAACAGACTACCCTGATCGAGTCTCCTCAAAGACAGATGGAGTCTATTAATTTTATTAGATTGAGTCGGAACAGGAAAGCTATTATTTCCCTCCAAAACAGGATTTATTGGATTGAGGGGCTGCTGTTTTTGTAAACGAGCAGATCTCCTGACTCCAATTGTTGTCCCACCCAGCGGGATACTGTCGTGTGGGAGCAAGTTTGATGCAGCTTTGTGAGGAAAGTCACGTGCTGCTCTTTTACCGCTCGAGCGTTGCATGTCCTTCATGAATAATAAAGGGGCCGCTGCAACGTGTGAACGTGGAGATGGTCCTTTGTTACCGGCAGACTTAAGATCATTTGTTGATAAGGAGCCCAGTTTCCTTTCAAAATCAGGAGGAAATTTCTGGTTCGACCCCGATCCGTTTACACACACAGTCACGTGATCACAACCACTGTCTTGAGAGTGTGAAATTTGTGTCTGCCTTGGGGCATCCGACGTGCTCTCTTGTGGTGCGAACATGTCACGTGTTCGTCTGGTTAGCGTATTGGCCGGTCCCTTGCTCACCATGGAGCGGGAGCTGGAACACGTGCCCTCTCCCACCTGTCTTTGCGAAAGGTGGAGGGTCTGTTTGCAAACGCCTCTGGGTCTGTCCACTGGAGACAGGTCCTGAGGCACCCTGCTGGGGCTTATTGAAAAGACTGACACCCCATGAGCCGTGAGGGAGGGGGATGTGCCCCCCCCCTTTATGACGGCTGACAGGCCAGGGAGGCCCGTACTGTTGACATTATTTGCGTTGGTGTGTTTTTTTTTTATCGTCAATAAAACAGGGATGTACTGTTTTATGAGTTTTATTGGTGCTTATGTGCAACGACATACATGATTTAATGTCACTCACAGCAGGGAGAGCATAGTTTGTGCATGCAACAGAATTATCAGCCATTTGTACTTTGCTACAAATAAAGTCTGAACAAGGTGCGAACCAGTGGCAGCTCGTGACATTTTCACCAGGGGGGGCTATACAGGGAATCCTCGAGTTACGTCAGGGATCCGGACCTACGAGTGTGACTTAGGTCGATTCTGCCGTATCTCGCGGACCAAAAACATGTGCCTGTCGTAGGTCCGCATTTCTGACGTAGGTCGCGGCTATACCGTTAACGGAGCGACGCACACACATTTAACGGCATGAGACTGAACAAGCGGACATCCTGTGCCATAAACATGCACAGAACTTTATTTACAAACACTTACATAACACATTATACCACACATTCATCCATAAACACACAAAACCAGTACAGCATGTACTGTACAGGTACAGTACTGTAATGTTTTTTCCAGCACAGACAAAGCATACAAAATATTGTACAGTACAAATCTCTTAATAATAATAATAATAATAAATTCAATTTATACCGCACTTTTCATTAATAAAAATCTCAAAGTGCTACAACAATAAAAACAAGTGATAAAATCAAATAAAATCAATAATGGTATTAACTAAGATTAAAAACAGAATCCTGTGGAGGAGCACTCTTCCTGAACAGTTCTCAGCCATAATCTGCAAATGAGTTCAACCATGAAACATGAACACTTCTCTTTGAGCAGGAGCTGTTAACATCAAAATCCAGCAAATCAGCAGGAACTCCCATCCATTCATCCATCCATCCATCCATCCAGCAGCAGCAGCAGCACCAGCTTATTGACATGAATCAGCACCAAATCAGCCGAAAATCACATCCATGCAACCATCATGTTTTTGAAACCAGTGCAGTCCATGTGGTGTTTGTGTGCAGTCCATGTGGTGTTTGTGTTTGTGTGCAGTCCATGTGCATGAAAAAGTCCATGAACTCTAAAAAAAGCTAGAAGCAGCAGAAAAAGGAAACAAGGAAACAAAATGTCCTTACTTTGACTGAAGTGTAGGTAGACACTGATGTTTTTCTCAAGTTCAAACCTGGATCAGATGGAACTGCTTAGCCAGTGCTCAACCATGAATGATGGGAGCATTTTAGGCCAGGTGTGGGCTCAGTGGTGTGGTCCTGATGTGAGCAGTTCTGTCCATCAGAACAGGTGTTTTTTTGTTTGTTTTTGCAGCAGTCATACATGCAGAAGGTGTTGACACAGGTGATGGATGGAGGCAGATGGAAGGACACCAGAGACAGGCAGGACTGATGTCCTGGACGACAGAGGCAGGACAGAGTGGACACACGTCCATCCATGAGGAAAGTCCACGATGTGAGCTGTGAAGAAATAACAACAACACAAAAGTGAAAGACTATTATTGAAAGACTATTGAAAGACTGTTCAGTACAGCAGGACAGATTCTCTCTCCCTAAAGAGCCAGACATGGACTCAAAAACTTTGAAAACCAACTTCTTCTGAACTTGAACAAGAAATTCTTGCTGCAATATTAAAATGTGTCAGTTCATGGGATGTTAGGAGACAAGAGATTTCTCCAAATGTCTCGACACTCAGGTCCAAGTTTTGAAAATGTTGTCAGGAAGTTAAAGTATTGTTCATTGTTGATCCATTACAAGATTGACTAGACAATATTTTAACTAGAGTTGATGACAAACGAGTTGAAGTGATCTATTCCTTTGTTAGTTGTGTCTAATGCTCCTTTTTTCAAACAGACAACTTTTACTTAAATGTGTTTACTGCAGTTAAAATGACACATTGGTTTTATTTTGTGTTAAATAAAAACTTTCAAAGGTATAATCATTCCTCTTTCTTATTTTGCTTAATTGTATTTAACTCATCACTGAAATTCTGACACACAGAATCAAAAGTCCAAGTGTGAACTGTGTCACAGAGTAAACACAATAAAAACATGCATTATCTGCAGCATTGTTCATTAAAATGGCTCAACACTATTAATGTATTACAGAAAATATGCATACAGTACGCACACTTAATGGTATTGTAGACCATTGCATTAGTTAATACATTCAGCAAGTACTTTTACTTTAATACTTTAAGTATTTTTAAAAGCAAGTACTTATTTACTTTTACTTAAGTAAAAATATTAATATGGTACTTCTACTTTTACTAGAGTAAATTTTTGTCTGTTTATTTGTACTTTTACTTAAGTACAGTGTTTGAGTACTTTCTCCACCACTGGTATTATTACAGTATTTGGGTACCGTGCGGTGGCGAATCCACTTCTCAGAAACATCCAGGCTGGACCAGAGGATCCCCTCATTATCACCTCCTGCCATGTCCTCCTGTACAGTGGAAGAAAAATGTTTCAGGGCTGCTACAAACAGGTTCATAAAACCATCTTTTTTGGTAAATGCAAATGCTTATTGTCAATTACCATGTGACGTGTGCTGCTGACCACTTGACCAGGTCACCCTTGTAAAAGAGATCTCCATCTCAACGGACTCTACCTGGAAAAATAAAGGTGATTGATTGATATAGCAGACATCTGGTGAATATAAAAGTTTATATTGTCTGATATTTAACAGGTTTGACTTCAGCTCAACTTTTGTACACAAGCTTGAGTTAAAAACATGAACATCTGATAATCATAACATTAACACATGAACATCTGATATTCATAATATTAACACAACACATGAACATCTGATAATCATAACATTAACACACAACAACTGACAATCATTATATTAACACACGAACATCTGATAATCAAAATATTAATACATAAACACCTGATAGTCATAATATTAAACACATAACGTTTAGAAAACACTTTTGTAACATCTAGTTGAGAGCCATATCAGTCAGGAATAGTAATAAGCATTAGATAAAGAAACACCACAACGTTCATAAGCACAGCTAGTAGCTAGCTGTGTGACTGACAGCAACACACGACACCACGTCACGCACACAGATGAGAACAGCTCAAACTTTGCTCATGTGCGCTTAGAGATTTATTAAACTCACAATTATTACTTGCTTACCTGTGTAGAAAGGCACCATTAATAATTACTGCTGTTTCAACCTCTCTAGTTGGCCGTGTGATCAGCTCTGAGTGTAAACAGAGATGGTCCCCCTGCTCCCCTCCCTCCTGGCTCGAACCGGAAGCGCTGGCGATCCGTGGCGATAAGAGACGAGTCCAGGCTCGAGGGCGACGGAAAATGCGACCTGTACAGTCCAACAGAAGCAGGGCACCGGAAGTTTCTAGCGCGCTAGTTATAATTAGATTCAATGGAAAAGCCGCAGGCGGCGCCCAGCGGGGAACCGCGGGGAACCGGAAGTACGTCACAATCAGAAAACGTTTTTTGAAACAAACAATCATTACTCATAAAATATTTATCCTACACAACTAAAAACATATATGCATGCATTTCGAAATATTTTTATTTTATTATTTCACTTTTATAAAAAAAATTAAATCTTCAAATGATGAAGAGCTGCAGTTCCAAGGAGGGGCGGCGCCCCTAGCGCCCTCTAGTGGCGGCCGCCGCTGGTGCGAACATTCACGTTACCGCGTGGGCGGGAGGTCGTATAAAATGTAAACGTGAGCCTGGATCATCAGGCACGTTTTTGACGAGTGTCCCGGCTCGCCGAGGAGGCCCTATGCCTGCTCGCTTGGCGTGGGACAAACCTGTTTTTGTTCCATGCGTGCTCGGAGCGAGGTTGGCTCGGCGGGGGTCTCTGCCGAGGTTCCTCCTCGTATGCTGTCCGCTTCTGCGGTGGCGCACGCGTCGTCGAGCGGTGCCGCGGCTGTGCAGGTCTGCCTCCAGCAGGCTCTCTGGGGGGGGGGCGAAACTCCGACGAGGAATGCCCACCCTGAGAGCTTCAGCCTGCCTGCGCCTTTGGTCCAGCTTGGTCTGGATTCGCTCCAAAGTCTGACCAAAAAGTCCCTCCGCTTCTATCGAGTGGTGGAGAAAAGGCACCTTTTGTCCCTCCGGTAAATCCGTCAGCGTCATCCACAGGTGGCGGATCGCGATGACCACTTCCGCCATACCTCTGCCCTGAGCCACAGCAGCTGTCCCCATCATACGGAGAACGAAGTCTGTTGCTCTGCGGGCTTCATCCAGTAAGTCGGCAGCAGCTTGCTTATCCGAGGTTACCTGCAGTTGTTGGAGTTTTTCCGCGAGGTAAGCCTGCATCATCGCGGACACGTTCATCGCGCGCGCCGCGAGTCCTTGAGCTCTGTAGCACTTCTCGAGAAGCAACGCTGAGGCTCTGCAAGCTTTGCTGGGGAGAGTCGGTTTTTTTCCTGATGACTTGGGAGCTAGGTGGGACGCCAGTGTGTCCTCAATCTGAGGCGCGTTGGCCATTCCCACCTGATCCATGCCTTCCACATTGAGGAATTGTGAGAGAGGAAGGAGCATGGGCGCTCGTGGTTGAGACCAGGTGCGGGTTAGTTCTGTGAGGAAGTCATTTCATTTCATTTATTTATTTATTTAAGTTAGGACAATGCATATTAATCAACATAACAGCAGTTAGCATCAATGTAAATATGCCGGAGTTAGCACAATAGCTAATTTTCATCCGTTGTCCTAGGAACACGGGCATCCTTTGCCTCGTTGCTGCCTGCTGTTTTGAATAAAAATAGTTCCCCGCCAGCTTCGTGACCTGTTGGCGAGGCGGAGGCTCCGGCCAGGGAATGTTGAGCGCGTTTGCAGCTCTGTGACACAGGTTGAACAGGGCAGGGATGGAGAAGTCCGTTTCGGGGAGCATAGGTACCAGGGTCCTGGAGAGGTCCTCTCCCGGATCCTCAATTTCTAGTTCTGGTTCCTCCGCCGAAAATTCGCCCGAGGCTGAGATGGAGATCTCGTCTTCATTTATAATGTCTCTGGTGTCGAACTCGACCGTTAGGTCCACCATGGAAACAAGCGGGTCAGGGCTGTCGCCCCATTCGACGCACGTGCTGTCGTGTAGAGCCATGTGTTTGAGCTCCGGGGTCGGAGTGAGGATCTCCGTAGTGTCTGTGTCCTGTGGACCAGCTGAGCTTCCCATGGCCTTAGCCACGAGGTCCACCCGATGCCGCAGCACCGCATCTAGCATCTGGCTGCAGTGTGGGCAAAAATCGGGCACATCCAGAGCTTGTCTTGCATGAAATATACCCAGGTAGACTGGACAAGCCTCATGGATGTCCGTCACTGCGAGGGCAAATCCACAGCCACTGGGACAGACGCGCGAGGTTGGGCTCGCCGTCCCGCTGGCTTTCCTTTGAAGTTTTGTCTTTTGCTTTCCTTTCTCCGGAGGCATGTCCGAGATAAGGCGAGCGAGTCCTTCCAGAATCCTTTTTCTTCTTTGTTCACATGTCTCCTCCGTCGTGTCGCTTTCGCTGACTAGCCCGCTAGTATGTTAGCCGGGGTAGCAGTTGTGGCGTAGTTATAACGCCGTCGAGCGAAGCAGCCTGTAGAGAGAGGAGAAGAAAAAACTTTGAGGTTATAGAAATGTGCTGGACTAGCTTTCGCTAGTCCAGCAGTACGCCCCCTGCCGTAAAAGGCGTGAATGTTTTCCTTCAGGTAATCGCAAGGGGGCGCAATTCCCATAGCAAGTATGTTGCACCGAGAGACCTAACTGAAAGGGAACACATTAACCCTTCCGCATTACATTTAGATGTAGATAACCAAAATGCAACATTTTGAAAACAGTGTTGTCATAGCCCCACCTCTAATCTAACCTACAACCTGAGGGCATTTTCTCTTTCTTGTAGCGTTTACATATTGCCCTCAGCATGCAACCTTCATGCCTTGTTTCCTGTTTTTGATGGTTTCTTGATAGTGCCACATATATACGTATAAACCTGGCATAGTTATCGTTCTGGGTCGTTTTCTGTTTCCATGTGGATGAAGACGTTTTTTTTAAAGTTGCGTTTATAAGGATATTTTTAGAAACATCAAATCAAAAGACTGCTTAGACCTTTGTGTTATTCATTTGCAAATTTGTACCTTCTTTGGTTTTGTTCAGTCGTGCAGATGCTAATAGAAGTGAACCGGTTAGCAGACTCTGTCCTGCTGATCTATTTTGTAATCAGACACCAGTCGCACAATGTGCAACAAGCTGCAGTAATTGAAAGTTGCATATTTAACCAAAACAACTCAACCCTAGCATGAACTCAGCTGACCAACTAGACCAACTAAGCATTTAAGAACACCAGATTTTTATGTTCCATACTAGCGTAGCATTCAGTTCGCTTAGTCTGAAGGCTTGACCACCAAGGGAAACTTCCTATGAAGTGATGCTGAAAGTACTATGCTCTTAATTTTTCAAAGATTAAAATGCTTGTTGAAGGCCTTGATGAAACTATGAGGATTTTTTAAAAACATGTTTTTTCTTCTCTGTTTAAAACAAAAATCTCGTTCACACAAGATTGTTGAAATTGTTGCATCACTAGATAAGGATAGTCAGCATGAAGAGCATTTTAAGCATTGCTAAATTTAGTTGTTTATCTTTGAAATACTAGAGTTTCCATCCTAGAACAAAAGCCCACCTCTCTAATGGTATGGGGGTGCATGCCCAAAGTCAGTTTTATGCTATTCTTTGTGGTCTAAATAGTCTCAAGCCTACTTTCAGTTGGTTGAAATGCACTTGGTCTAAAAAATGTTCATATCAAACTGTTTCTGCAGTCATTCAGGCACCCCACAACATAGCACGTCACTCTCACAATGTAAAATAACAGTAATAATAATTTACCAAAATGATTATATGTAACAGTCAATTAAAATGCCGGTGTAAAAGACAAAGCTAAGAAACTATTTGGGGGCACCTTGCCCAACTTTACTTTTGCACGTTAGTAATTGTATAGAAGTCAATTGTGAGTTTACAAATCTGGAAAGACACCAGTAATACAGAAAAGTATACACTAGTTTTGGAACAACATCTGCTCACATGCAGACATTTTCTTTAGGCAAGACTTTGCAAATTTTAGCAAGACAATGCTAAACTACATATTACAACAATTATCACAGAATAAAATACAAGTTGTTGAAATAGGAGACTCGGAGCAGAACTGCTGCTCCTCCACATCGAGAGGAGCCAGTTGAGGTGGTTTGGGCAACTGGTAAGGATGCTCCCTGGATGCCTCACTAGGGAGGTGCTTTGGGCATGTCCAACTGGGAGGAGACCCCAGGGAAGACCCAGGACATGCTGGAGAGACTATGATTTCAGTAAACCCAGAATAGTACGAGACCCGGAACGAGACAAGACTCCACAAGATAGGAAATTAAACAGTGTTTATTTTGTGCTGGTGACTATTTACAGGTGGTCCTCTGGAGCTCCTGAGAAATAAACAGGATGTCAGATGGATTGGAATGAAAGTAGTCCTTTGATTATTTGTGATGTCCTTCCTCTTACAGGTTAGATGGTTTGAGTGAAGCGTGAATCCAAGTGAGTCCAGAGGATGGTGAACCAGTTTCACAGATGGATGGCACGAGGACCAGGAACTGAACCCAAGGCGAGCCAGAACAGGAAGGGTTCCAAGAACACAGGAGAACTGGAGGCACAGAGAACAAGGTTAGAAACTCTTCTCGAGGAAACAAACAGGCTGAGAGCATAAATACTAGGCATGTAACGAGATCTCGTTGTACGAGATCTCGCAATATTAAACTCCCGCGATATCTCTCGTTGAGAGGTAACGTTGTCTCGCGAGATGCTAATGCTAGCGCTAGCAGAGCCCCTAGTCAGCGTCACGGACAGCATGGCTTCGCCGGATGAAGTTGCTATAGAAGACGCCCCAACTCAGAGGCGGCCGCCACTAGAGGGCGCTAGGGGCGCCGCTCCTCCTTGGAACTGCAGCTTTTCTTCTTCACCATTTGAAGATTTTTTAATTTTTTTTTATAAAAGTGAAATAATAAAATAAAAATATTTCGAAATGCATGCATATATGTTTTTAGTTGTGTAGGATAAATATTTTATGAGTAATGATTGTTTTGTTTGTTTCA